>JAJMGI010000028.1:0-191840 GCA_030568615.1 Suhomyces bokatorum | reverse complement strand
AGTGGCAGTGGTGGTACTGGTGCCACTTCCGGTCCATTCGACAGTAGTAGTGGTGTAAGAGATAGGAGTCTCAACGATGACCGTTCTAATACCGTCAGATCCAGTAGCAGTGGTGGTACTAGTACCGACACCAGTCCACTGGACTGTGGTGGTGGTGGTGGAGTATGGGGTTTCGACAATAACAGTTTTAATGCTGTCAGTTCCGATGGTAGTGGTAGTAGAAGTGCCAACTCCAGTCCATGCAGTGGTGATAGTGGTAGCCTTGAGTGGGACCTGAATAATCACAGTGGCGGTTTCTCCTGGGGTGGCAGTAATGGTGGTGCTAGTAGTTCCATCACCGGTCCAGGTGCTGGTAATGGTGTTGGTTGGGATGGGAACTTCAACGACAATTGTCTTGGTGTTACCGGCCAGCGAAGTGAATGGCAAAGTTGTAACTGAGGTACCAGGACCAGTCCAGGTTTGAGTAGTAACAACGACAGCAATTCCATCACCTCCTGGAGAGCCATTAGGGGAAGGAGACCAAACGAAGTTCAAACTGTTGTCTCTACGGTTTCCACGAACACAAGTGGCGACATCAGTGTAGCGCACATTGACTTCATCCAAAGCGGCATCTGGGAGGAAGACCTTGATAGCTGGTTGAACTCCAGCTGGAATGTTATTATAGGTAAGACTGATCTTATTGTTCGCACAAGTTAAAGTGCTACCGAAGGTGGAAGAACTCACTGAGGTTGGGTATTGGAAGGCGTTGGATGCAGTGATAAAGTAAGCAGAAGCAGTAGAACAATCAATACGCTTGCGGGTATTGAAGGTAATTGCCAACGTACCCGAAGTGTATCCGTTGTCACACTTACCAGCAACAGCCAAGTAGTTACCTCTGTTGGTTATGGGGTAGTCCTTTTCACTGAACTGCAAATTGTGAGGGTCTTGAGTCTGAGTGAAAAAAAGAACTGGCGCAGTAAGCTTGTTTGGTCCATCAAAGAAACTGATGGATTTAGGGTTGGATGCGAAATAATTGGCACAAACCATATCGTTCGCAGTGTCGGAGAAACCAACATTCCAGACGATAGGAACACTAGCAGTACCCGAAACGGAAACCACTCGGCCAATGGCGTTGGTAGCAGTACAGTCAAGCAAAGAGTCTGGAAGGAAATCTTCGGCAGTGGTCATGTCACAATTGGCGTAAACAGTATTGCCAACCTTCAATTGGAGAAGATTGGTGGTTGACTGGAATTTGAAGACACATGGAAGTGTAAGTGTAAAGGTGTCTCCGGGCTTTACTTTGTCACTATTCATAGCCCACAGGAGCTTGGCCTGCCAGTATGGGTTCTGAGGGGATGGGCTGTTGTCTCTTCCTTGGAAAACAACAGAATCAAGCGAAGTAAATACACCTGACACTTGAGCTGCGAAAGTGTAAGTAACGCAGCTCAAGGCAAGCAAGCAAACAGAAACCTTCATTTTGTTTACCTTGGATTTACTTTCAAAATCTTGGGGTGAGTCTACTGTATTTATATGCTTGGGTTCACCCAGGAGGTATGGTCCTGGTCCATCTTACACAATATGAAAGCTGACAGTAGATTATTATTCTTCAACTTATTGTGTAGTTTCGGCGCTTGGCTGCCACAGAATATTTTAGTTAATTTTAGATATTTTTCATCTTCGCTGCACCACAATACGACAGTTCCCGAAAAAGAAATGCTTGGCCTGCAGGGCAGATTAGACTGAACCCTGTATATTTCTATGTAGACCTAGGCTTTCAGGAGGTCTCCAGAAATCCCTAATTACCTTTGGATGGATGCAATTGAAGCTTGGTGATGGAAATAAGGCCTTTGTTTCATCGGTTCTTAAGCAACTCAGTTTTGACTCTGCCCAAGTATTAAATGAATATGTGAACGATCCTGTGATGGAGCGCGCTCGTAACCAATACATAATTTTAGTCCATCTAAAAGTGAGAAATAGACCATGCATGAAAATCCCTGGAATGCTCCCCATTCCCTCACTTGCAGTAGGGCCCTGAACTAAACTGCTCGCCAGATATACAAATACGTAAAATTGTGTGTGTGAATTTCAGATTAAATAATTGGGACTCGTTGTCTCAATGGGGTTGATGGGGTTTGATGCGTAGAATAGTGTTAAATGGTGATACTGCAATCCTTGAGTAAATGGAGAATGCTCATATTGGAATTGGAAAACTCACGTGAAAGTCTTCGGTATGACCCTTGCGTCGTGCCTGACTAACCAGGATGGAAAGCTATTGTGAAAACGTGAGTGAATAATAGATACTTTCCGCCAACCGCCCCACGGCACAAGCTTCTCGTATTTTTTGGCTGACGGGCAAAACTGTGCATAACCCTGGGACCATGCATCAAATACCACATTCGAGCTCATATAATCAGTAATATTCACATTCTAGTTTTGTGTGCGTATGTTATATTCACACACAGAACAGAAAACCCTTCATGTATTTTGGGACCTTCTCATATGACCTATGGAAAACATCTGATATAGATCATTTCTAGATCGTGAACAGGGGAAGTTAAGGAGGCAGATACTTACAGGTTCCATTATTGTTCTTGTGCTTCTGTGAAGCTCGGCACTGATGTACACGTCGAGGCTACTGCCTGCCGACACCGGGCTCAATTCGACGTCCTAAGACCTGTAACGGAGCACTTCTGCAGCCAGCGATTGTTACCTTTGATAGCTATTCTTCTATGTTTGAGTTCGTCCATATTCTGCTTTTGCACTATGCCGAGGATGAAGAAATTGAATGAGTGGCTCCAATTATCCAAAGGACTTAAGCACCATCACTGATCTTTTCAAATAGTGTGATGGATAAGTCCCAATTAGTGGTATACTATTGTCCGAGCTGGTGGGCACCATAGTCCGAATTAGTTGCAATATACTTCCTTTGCTACAAGCGAGAATATACGAAAGGGAATAAGTGTTCGATGGCATGATTCTCAGCTAAGCCATTTTGAGCACAAACTAAAATATAGAAGGGCAAAAGGCGCTGAACCCTAAAATATTTTTTAGAATATCGGTTAGAAATCTTGATGCCCTTCACTTGGCGTTGAAAAGTATATGGTTGTATTCGGGAAAAGTACGACAGAAAAAATTATTCACTAAAGACGCAATGGAATTTGTCTTATTGATTTTTCGGGGTTCTTTCCAAGACTTCCACTCTGCATAGAAGCTCCTAACAGAATTGTTATCAACTTCTCTTTCAGGGCGGATAATGGCCAATGAGTCACATGCTACAGTAGGACCTGCCTTTGATAAAATAGAGATGGTCCATGCAAGGAGACCAGAGGAACTAGACTAGGTTCAAAGTGTATTTTATAAATATTTTGTTCTCCAGAAATCTGAAGATATCTATAGATGGAAAATTGAATTATTGTTTTTAGAATAATTCCTCCAAACCGAGGTTGAGGTCATACAAGAAACCCTGACTCGCTAGGAGACTAGTACTGCCATGTGGAGATACGGAAAGTTGCACAACCCTTCCAGAAGCTCGGGGCAAACCCGTCTTCGCAGAAAAATAACTCTCGTTCAGCAGAACTTGCGCTTCCGAAACCCGATAAAATATATTGATCAAAATATTCTCTACGGTGTACAACAGCGATATGCCGCCTTAACCGAATTAATGCTCCACCGTTACCTGAACAATAGGAATGCTTGCTATATTTGCGCAAAGCAGTATGTGGTTTTGCAGCTTTACGCCCAAATTCTCTAGGGCAGATCGCCTTTAGAGGATCGGGGCTTCCATGGACCTCTGAGGCATTGTAATGCGTTCGAACTGAGCCTTTTTTCAGTCCCAGGGGACCACCTTCCTATTGTTGGTTACATTTTGTTCTCCCCAGTCTTCTCCGAGCTTGTGCGAGGTATTGTTCCTAAGTTCCGTCCATATACAGACCTGCACAAGATATATCAACCCTGGTGCGATGTGTGGAAGTCAGGTGCCTAAATAATTTTCATGGTTCAGGGGCTAATAAAGTACGGGCCTTCTCCGATGTCTTGTTCTATTATAAATAGGTCTATTGTTCAATTACGACAAACCCCGTCCATGTGACCTGTAGTATAGGTAGCAGCGTTCCCATGTTCCGTATACGAATATTCCAATACCACACTCATGTAACAGCTCGTTGAATTGCCAATATATTCCTGAAGACCCTATGGTCCAAATGAACACTCCAAGCTTTTCGTCGTCGGCAAAGTTTATTTCAATCGATGTAAAAACAACAACACGATTGAAGAAGTCGTTTCTGCCATTTCCGGGGCAAAGACGCCCCAGAAATCGAATGAATTATTGGCGCGAAATATTAATAGTTACTGGTAAGTTGAAGGCTTGGACTTGTTCAGTCCAATCCGCATATTGATCACAACCATTTTGAGCTCAAACCTTAAAGAGTGGTCAATTTCGGCCTTACTGGTCCTACAAGAGTCAATGAGGGAGTTGGAGAACAGGAAAATATTGATATCCAATCTATATTTCAATGGTGCGACTATCATGAAGAAATTGAAAGAACCAAGTTATCCTGGAGAATCGACGTGAGTACTTGAACTCTTGTGACCGGATACTGGAATTGGCGGAAAGTTGTAAGAATAGAAAGGTTCTCCAAGAGGAAACTTGAATTTGGAAGTTGGGTCGAATCTCCGCTTATTTCTCCTTTGACCACATTGCTTTGGAAGAATGTCTTCCGAACATACTAGAGGAATAAGAACGCCGTGTGTATCTTCCCTCACGATCTGGATATGAATTCAAATACACACGCCAACACTTCTTCTAACAAAACCACTTCCATCTTTGCTTAGTAGCAAGGTTTGGATCTTCAAATGTAGAGAACGATTAGCTTTAGCCTTGCATATTTCCAAAGTCTTGACAATTCCGCCCACATTTCTGCCAAAAGCGAACAGGATATTTCTGTTTTTGACGTAAATTTTATAGTTAATTTTTAAACGCTGCATGGAAATGCCTCATTTGCAATGATGTGTCCGCTTACCTAGGCTAATTGTGTTCTTTGCATAATATCAAGGAGGTGGATTTACAAGCCAAGGCTCTTTTCGGGGCCCTAAAGTCCGTCTAATTTGCGTTTAGTTAATCTGATTTCTGAATATCCGTAATTTGCCATCCCCTGGATTCTCAATCCACACAATCTAGACATTTCTAGAATTACGGAAATGTGAGGAAACTTTCACACATACAATTTTGGACCCTTGGGAGTGAATTGACTTGGATTTACCAATAAGGTTTGAACCTATGAATTGGGTGACATTCTTGCTCGATTGGGTCTATTTTCTCAACACCAATCTTATCCTTTGCAAATAGTTGAATAAGGTATTGCCATAAATAAAGCCTAATGCAAACACAGAGTTGGAGTATGGTTGCTCCTGTGTAGATATGCACAAGAAAACAGATGTGTTTTGTAGAACTAATAACCTACAGGAGTTGTTCAACACATTTGCGGTGATCTGAACTATTGTCATTCAGGGAGATACTTTATCAAAATCTATAATTGGTTTCTCCACATTTTGAGTTCACTCATCCCTCTTTTCCAACTGAACTGCTCAGTTAAGCTCTTTGCATATTTCCTCTTTTCTAGTAACTTCTCCATTTCAAGAAAGTTGAATATCTGAATTAAATAAAACGTCTTAATCGAACTTGGCCAACATCGGTAAAAAGGTGCCTTTGTTGTATCACTTCTTTACGATAGAACCAAGCAAAATGTGCAGAAAATTGATAGCCAAGTGAAGCCGATTCATCCACAAGGGTCCTGTTTCCCCACTCAATGGTGTAGAATAATTATTATTTCGACTGCATCACTTGGTTATCAGTGAATACAGTGCGATCGGGAATAAGAACAAATTGGTAAATTTGACACTTCAAAGATAGTTGAATTAGGACTCCTTGCCTTGGATTCTTAGGATCGTATTTTTCTCTTCATCTCGAATTGAACTTACTCAGAACGAAGTTTAAAGTTGCAAGTTTTTACATTTGGTCCAAGTGATACCTGATCATGTATTTCCACAATTTATAAAAAGTTTTGAAATTTTGTAATTAAGAATCTGTTGGTCGTGTAAAACTCTAATTAGCACAATATCCAACAGATTCTTAATTAAAAGGAATGGGCAGGTAACTGACAATAGTTAATCCCAACTAAGACCCAGTAGCGTTAATAGTTCTTTATATTTGATAAAACAATTATGTGGTGATTGCTAAATAACTAAAGCCAGTTAATAAATATCCTAGTAAACTCAGGTATATTTATACTTGGGATTCTGAAGTAACTGAGTTGTGGGGTATTCTCCGATTAACCCGGAACCCCGCACAACTAATGATTTGCGGTATTGTTCATGTGGCGGGGAATATCCCTTCTCCACATTCCAATGGTTATTGTGTTGGGCATATGAATATAATGTTGAGTCTTTAGGACCTCCCATATCCATATGTCCTGTATATAAAATCTGATTCCGCTCCAGCTTACCTAATCATAAAATCTTTTATTCAACAGAATCTGATTTACGTAATATTCCAAATAGATAAGTGCCGCATCAAGTATATAGCAGATATGCATAATTACAACATGCTCATTAGAAAGAGGTCATTCTTTGGGAATAGGCAGTATTTCTTCTTATAGAACATGTGGAAATAGGGCCGTTTAGTTTAAGACAAGTGTCTTGGTGACTGACCTGGATTAAATAATTCGTAAAATTCCTCAGTACTACTATTACCATATAATCACAGTGTCTTTGCTTTCTACCGAAATTGCCCTATTCTACTTCATACTTCATTCTATCAAATCACCCTCTTGAAGTTACTCGTGCTATAAGATTTGAACACGATATGCGCCGAAAAGCGCAATCAGCTCTATTCCTGGCCAAGATGTAACTCGATTAATTATAGTGTAATGAATACACTCTTCACCAGCACCAAACACTCAGACAGTTTTAAGCATTTTCCCGAGGTTTAATGAATTCTTTGGATGTATGGAGACAGGCCACAGGCCACAAGCTGCTCAATACTCCTGCTGTGGTGCAGAAGCATTTCACACCAGGAAATGAAGTCCTCATATTTTGCGAGACACAAGCTTCCCGAGTTATTGAGCTATTTTCTCGCTATGGTGTCATTTACAATTGTACGCAGAGGTGTCATAATTGCGCTTCAAGCCGTTGTCCAAAAGTCTTCACGTGCGCTTGTTGGGCGTTTGTATAGAATACCTCTCCAAACTCCGTACTGCAAATTGTGACCCACGCAGACGCATGCACTGCCGTTGTCGTATTCGTATTTCACCTGCCCTGGTTCCTGCAATGAGATCTCCTCTGCATTGACAGTCTCGTTCGGTATACATCACGTGACATTTCCTTTACCTGGGGCCACGGATGGAGGCACAGAACGGGCCTACAAGCGACATACCCGAAGATTGGAGCCACACAGCATTAGTGCTCCATCGAGCAATGTAGGCGGCCGTATTATTTGGCCATTTTCCATCCAATTCTGCTCTTATCTCTCACTATTTCTGCCTGTCACCCTCTGACCACTTTCTCGCACAAAACGCGTTTCTTGCCAGAGTCGGTGTGTCCTACAAGGTCCGCTATCTACACCCTCCCGAGGCCAAAACGACCCCAAATTTCACCACCAGCACCGCGAAGACTAGGGCTTTCATCCTATGCCCACACCAAGCAACCAGAACGGGCCCAACCCCCCCTTTTCCCTCTTTCGCCATCTCCTGCCTCCTCCCATCTCTCTCGACGCGCCCATTACGTAACCCCCCTTCCCAAACAAAAACAAACACCACGAAAACATTTGGCGTTGTAAAACAATACCACCACCTCAACTCTTCCCAGTTCCCATCGTTCCAGCCAAGGCCACCACTTGCTCCTTATCTATCACTTTTCGACCAGGTCGTTCCGTCCCCTCTCTCTGTCGTTTCAGACCGTTCCAGCCCTCTAGGCCCCCACATTGACAGACTAGTGGACCAGACTAGCAAGACCTCCTTTCCACCACACCGCCATTGGAGGCCCCATACTTCAGTGTCGCAGTGCCCACGTCGTCACTACTCCCGCCAGAATTGGATACCATCCATCTCCGAAGACTCAGGCCTGGATTCTGCCGGTTGAACCCTTCAACCAGACAGCCCACCCCTGCCGTATTCCACAACAACGACAACAAACGGGGCACGTTCTCCTCCCGCTGCCACCGTCCTCCCATTTGATACCCCCTCTGCCACAATGGCGTACCCCCGGCCGTACCAGGGAGCTCCCAACTCCAACAGCTCATCCAGTTCCTTCGTGTCCTCCACATCAACCTCCCCTGGCCATCCCCCCAATACCGCCACAACCTCCGTCACCACCCCGTCGTCGAAAAAGGCCGCCAGCCAGGAAGTGAACCAGACCATCACCACGCCCAACAGCTCGCGCAACTCTCGTTCCAGAAGCCACAACGTAGGGTCTTCCACCTCTTCAGCACGCCAGCTGCGCTCGTCACAACTGCCATCCAAGTTCAACAACTCCCAGTTGGAGTACTACACCAACAACTCCTTTTCTCGGTCGTTCAACAGCTTGATACTTGACGACGTCAAGGATGAGCTTGCTCCCCCTCCGACCGGCAACCCCAAGAAGAAAATCAACAAATCCCCACCTTTCCACTTCAAGAAGGACCACACCAACGACAGAATCGATGACATCGAAGAAGATCTCCAAATTTTAGATAACGAGGAGTCTAACGAGGAATTCGACATATACGATGAAGAAGACATAGACGACGACTACTCCATGCCTCATGACTATAGGAGCTCAAGAAGATTTAGACAGAATACCAAGAGTTCGCAGAACGTCCGCAGCACTCCAGTTCAACAGAAGGTGGACCATGGAAGAACCTCGTCTCGTCTGAGCCATAGCACAAGCCAAAGCAGAAGTCTATCGCGAGGACTCAATCTCCACCACAAGAAGCTGGAAGACCTCTTACTAGCATCAGAGGGCGAAGAGACGGAGAAATTTCAGTCACAACAATCTTCAATCAAAAGATCATCAAAGTTCTTGAACTTATCCATTGATTCCAACTTGAGGTCTATGAACAAGGTTAATGAGGACATCGATTACATCAGTGATTTGAATGAAATCGACTCTCTCATTGTCAAACCTTCCAATGTTGCTTCATCTGCATCAATTAGCCGTGAACCAACTCCCATCGAAGTTCTGAGCCCAATCACTTCCAGAACTTCGGGATTGCCCAGTTCTAGCAACAAGTTCAAAAGACCCCACAAGTTGGTAAGTCAGAGTCCGTCACCATCGTCAAATAAGACGAATGCGCTGAAGGCAATGATCTACCAATTCAACAATTCTCCAGAACCTACCCAAAACAATCAGAGCTTGCCTCTTTCGTACAGTGAGCCACAGCCTCTCTACTCTCGACCTCAGACTCATAGAATGGCTAGTAATGACCTGAATGACTACTATTCTCCATCAAAATTAGGAAGGAAAGGTTTCAAGATGTTTAAGAATGCTGATAAGGATGCAATTATATCACCCAATAGATCTACGCCCGAGAGACCAACAAGGGTTGGTATGTCAATATTTGGCGATCGTGGCAAACTGGCAGGAACAAACTCTGCATCAAAGATGCTTTCGTCGAACAAGTTCAGGAAAACTTCATTGAACTATAATAAGTCTCCATTCCATAGACAAAGCTCTTCGCCCATGTCTAACAACTTTGAGTATTACAACATGGATGATATGGAGTTTGATAGCCCTTCAAAGAATAGAAAACTTTCGAATAGTTCGAGCAATTCGATTGTGATTTATCAAGATGAATCTTCTTCTGCTCCAGTGAGTGCAAGAAAAATACCCAATGGTCCACAACATCAAATACTTCACAACCATATTCCATTTACTCCAACACCTGCATCCCATTTCCCTCACACTAATGAGTTTGACGATAAAGAAAACAAATCTTCTTATAGGTTTGTCAAGCCATTGCAGACAGCATTCAAATCTAGTGGATTGGTCAAGAAAAATTCCATTTCAAAAGAGTCAAGAAAATTGCCTCCAGAGACTCCAATCAAGAAGAATCCATTAATGTTGATAAGCACGAATAAATCCAGTTTATCTAATGTGATTTCATCTGCCCATGAGGAGATGATGGATGACCAATCAGAGATATCAATCGAGGTCGGCAGAAACAACATTTCAGCATACAATTCGACATTAAATGAGTCGAATTCTTCATTTTTCAGGATACCGTCCACCAATAACTCATCTCAAAAAACGACAAACTTAAGCATTCTTAACAATACAGATCTTGACATTGATCTCAGTTCTGACGTTGAAATTAGCATACCCGAAACACCAACAAAGTCTGTCAAAAAGTCACATTCAACACCAGCCAACTTCAGTCCAGTTCTTTTCAAAAAAGGTTCGAACAAATTGAGCAGTTATATCAAGAATACCAACAAACTCTCTATTTCCACAACATCGCTAGATTCAATGGGAGGAGCTCCTGCGTCGATTCCAAAGTATCAAGAGCCTTCCACCCCAACAAACATGTTGTACAAGGCTGGAATGCTACCCTCCAAATTCCATGGTGGAAATCATGCATCTGGTTCCACTCGTGAATCACTGTCAAACGATCTAGCATCTTCATCGTTAATGGCCAGGGAGGAAGAAGATAATACTTTGACCGGGTTCAACAAATCTGGTTATAGTGAATTTGATCATTCGCAATCGATGATTCCACACACTCAAGAGAATCACGACGAGAAAGATGGAAAGTCAAACGGTCCCAAGATTGACGAGCATCTCATCAACAAATTCGGTATGAAAAATATAAAGTACATTGGCTCTGGAGAGTTTTCCATTGCCTACGAGTGTATTTTCCAGAATCAAAAATTGGCGATCAAGAAGTCGAAGAAACCCATTATTGGAAAATTAGAACGCAAAGCCATAATGAGAGAAATTGATGCCTTGAGAGCATTAACATCCGTCAAAGATAATGAGAGTGTTAACATGCAAGAGCAAGACGAAGGAAAAGAATACTTAGTGTATTTCATCGAAGCTTGGGATTTCAACAACTATTATTACATCATGACTGAATTCTGCGACAATGGTACTTTGTTCGATTTCTTGGAAGAACATAAGAACTACAAGATCGACGAATTCAGAATCTGGAAAATCTTAATTGAAATCTTAAGCGGATTGAGCTTCATTCACCTGAAGAACTATTTGCATTTGGATTTGAAGCCAGCAAATATTTTCATCACCTTTGAGGGATCGTTGAAGATTGGAGACTTTGGCTTGACTACCAAGCTTCCAATTCTCGAGAAGGACTTTGATTTGGAAGGAGATCGGAATTATATTGCTCCTGAGTTGATCAACGACAAGATCTATACACCATTTGCCGATATTTTCAGTTTGGGGTTGATAATCTTGGAAATCGCAGCCAATATCATTTTACCCGACAACGGAACCCCCTGGAGAAAGCTTCGGAGTGGAGACTTGAGTGATGCAGGCAAGTTGCTGTGTGACAACATAAGCGATTTCTTGCTGCACCAGAACTTCAGCAGCTTGACCTCCTACAACACCAACATGAATTTCCTGTCGAACCAGTCGATGAACTTGAACAGCCTGACGAGCAACCTCACCTTCAACCCTCCATCGCACTTGCAGCAGCCAGCACATGCAATGACGGCCCAGACCACACGCAACTTGAAGGAATTGATCCCCCATTGGGCCCCAGATTTCTTGGTAAGCGGCGACTCCATGAATTTGGACAAGCTTGTCAACAAGATGCTTCGGCCCAATCCGTTCGACAGACCCAATGCCAAGATGATCTTGGCCATGGAAGAGTGCCTGATCATCGAAAACCGGCGAAAGGCGGGCGCCACGATTTTCGAGGGCGAGTTTGGGCCCAGTGACGAGGACGACTCGTAGATGGAGCCACAACAAACACCGACCCCACCAGGTGCCAACATGCACGAGGGAGCCCCGAGGTGGAAACCAAAATATGGGCCTACGCGTCCCAATGCGGCCCAGGAACATACCGAACCAGCAGGAAATAAATCCAAAGGGCCATCTGAAAATGGGCCGCAAGTGCGGTGATTGGGCGATGGTCTGGCCGCCCTCTTTGACGGACTGGTGAAGGATAGTGACGCAATCGTTGCGATTGGCGGCACGACGCTCACGGCACCCACGACGGCATCCACGACACCACTGCTGAGCCAGGCCGTGGCCGTGCCTGTTGATGGGGCGGAGTCCCGGCAACCCACTATGTAACGGTTATATAAGTGTGATGATAATGAATGCTAACAATAGGCCTCTAGGCGAGCCAGGTGTAAGGTACCAGGACATTCCGAGGTAAAACGGACAGTAGCCCGTGGTTCTGGGGCGGACAGGGGATGGAGAAGAGAGAAAATCAAGGGCAATAGCGAGAAATAAGGAAGAAGAGAGGGAGAAATAAGGAAGGAGCAAAGAGAGAAATAAGGAAGGAGCAAAGAGAGAAATAAGGAAGGAGCAAAGAGAGAAATAAGGAGAAAAGAGAGAAATAAGGAAGAAGAGAGGGAGAAATAGGAAGAAGAGCCGACGCCACTCCAAGCAGACTGAACATACTACTATAATATGTGTATATATGGGTTGACCGCGTCTCTTACCCTTCGTTGCCTTATCTTACCTGGCTATCTCTGGCTGTTCTATTTATTCACTGGCTGTTCTATTTATTCACTGGCTGTTTTATTTATTCTATCTCTGTTCTATTTATTCTATCTCTGTTCTATTTATTCTATCTCTGTTCTATTTATTCACTGTCTGTTGTATTTATTCACTGTCTGTTTTATTTATTCTATCTCTGTTGTATTTATTCACTGCCTGTTATATTTATCCTCTCTCTGTTCTATTTATTCTATCTCTGTCTGTTCTTATTCTATCTCTGTTCTATTTATTGCTGTCTGTTCTATTTATTCCATCTCTCCGGTTTCAGTCCCTGGCGGGCTCCATGACAACCATGGCGTGTCCTAGATCCACCGCGATGGCGCCCGTGGTGGAAACCACAAGTAGTGCGACTCCTGCGGCCCTGCTCCCTAAGACCAATCAATTGACCAGACAATGCACTAGTTCCCCTGACAATAGGGAGCCAAAGCCACAACAGACAAGGCTTGGAGAGGGTCTGGCTCGGCTCTGGAGCAGCGGAAGCCCGGCTTAGGCGCTAGCACGGTGATTTGTCTGGTAATGGCACCAGACCCGTGGAAGTGAGGGTCTCGCGAGCACGAGGCACGGGAAAAAGACGCGAGCAGGGAGACAGGGAGAGACAGGGAGAGCAGGGAGAGAGAGAGACATGGAGATCAGACAAAATGGAGCCAGATAGGGTGAACCAGATGGATCGGGGCAACGGGGAACTGTGCACGGTGTCAGGGGCTTCTTTGCCGTTTGCCGTTTGCCGTTGCTTTGTGGTGACTGGGGTTAGAGGACGGCCTCTGCATTCCAGTCCATTGTGAGGAGCAGAATAGGTGTCTCGCTAGGCGTGGTGCCGCTGTTCCCGCTGGCTATTTCCATTCTCGCTAGCTCTCTCGCTAGGCACAATCCTATTATCAGCGGACGGACGAACACAGGAGAATAACCAGAACACTACACACCATATACACTCTATACATACACATATTCTCTATACATGCACTATTCATTCATACACTATTCATTCATCTTTATAGCTACACCTATTCATTCATACACCTATTCATCCATACACCTATTCATTCATACACCTCTCCCTCTCTCTCTATCTCCTTCTATCTCCACCTCTCCTCTTCCCTCCCTATCTCCCTGTTTCATCACATTTCCCGCTGACACTCGTGGTACTGCACCACCGCCCGACTGCATCTGCCCCTACTCTCCCTCATCTTTCCCTACTCGCACATTTCACCTTCATCAGCTTCTTCTGCTCTGCTTCCTCCTCCTCCTCCTCCTCCTCCTCCTCCTTCTTCTTCTTCCTCACCACCGCCGTCCTGCCTCACGTCCCTCGTCCTGGACCCCCTCTGGTGCTCTTGCTACCGCCGCCCCTTGCCTCCCCCTGTTCAACCCTGGCGCCGGCCCCTGCCCTGCCGTGTTCTTGTTGCAGAATCTGCTACATTCCCCAGCCCCATGTCCTCCAATCCATTTATACTACCCTCCCACCCCGATAACACGCCGTCGCCCCCCCAGCCCTTGTCCGACTGCTATCCTCCCTTTGCTGGCCCTGTTTCCGGCGCCTCCGACCCCGACAACAAGCTGCTGTTCATGTTGAAGACCTCGCCCGCGGTGGTGGTGGCGGCTCCGCCGCCGCCCCCGGCCCTGCAGTCCTACGACATCAACTACCTGCCCAAGCACCTGCGCAAGCCCACGTCCTTCGCCACCAGCCGCAACATGAAGAACTTGCTGTTGAGCTTCACGTACCCCACGTATCCCTCGTACGCTGGTGCGCAGCAGGCGCACGCGGAGTCGCTGTCGTCCAACTACACCACCACGCTCCTCCTGCCCGCGGTGTCGACGTCGACCGCCGCCGAGATGCAGTTCCACCGGCCCACACCGCCACGCCGCAAGACCTTGACCTTGTCCATCCCGTCGTCGCTGGCGGCCAACTCCGCCAGCGCCAGTAACGAGGTGACCACGGTGCTCCACGCGCCCGCGCGCGACGCCCTCCACGCCCCGGCCCTAGTGACTCCTGCGGTCACCACCACGCCCGTGGTGCCGCCCTACGTGCCCCGCCACCGGGGACCCCATGCGCCCAGCCCCAGTCTAGGCGACTTGAACCCGCCGCCCGGCTTGGGCTTCCACCACACCCCCGAGGGCTCGCCGCGGGGGGTGTATTCCAGTCGCCTTTGCAGCCCAATGACGCTCGACAGCGTGGGCGAAAGTGCGGTGGGCAACGGCTACGGAGAGAGCAACTACAACACAAACAGTGATAGTGCCAATGGAGCTAATGGTGCTAATGGTGCTACTGGTCTTTACAGCTCGAATGGTGCTAATAGTTCTAATGGTCTTTACAGTGCTAATGGTGCTAATAGTGCTTACAGTTCTAATGGTGCTAATAGTGCTACTGGTGTTTTCAGTTCTAATGGTGCTTACAGTTCTAACGGCTCCCACCTGGTGCACGCACAGGCTATAGGCTTGGACTCGCCCGCCTTTGCCCACACCAAACTCATGGGCCCTCCCCCCACCACCTCCACCACCACAATCTCCGCGTCGCCCCTCTCCACCGCGTTCAGCTCCATCTCCGTTAGCGACACCAACCACAACGCGCCCCCTCCACCACCGCCCCACCTCGCCTACAAGCGCTTCCTCCTCCCCGAGGAGCTCCAGGAGTCCAACCAACTCAATGCATATCCCACCGGGCCCCGCAACGTGTACAACAACACCATCTTCTTGTACCTGGATCCCAGCATCGGCGCGGCCCGCTCCAAATCCGCCCCTCTCCACCACCCCGTGCAAGGGCCCATCGACATCAACGACTACGACCTCGTCATCAACGTGGCCAAGGAGTGCCAAGATCTCTCGGCCCAGTTCCGCAACCAGGCTCCCGGCATCAAAGAATACTTGTATGTTCCATGGTCCCACACCTCGTCCATATCGCGTGATTTGCCCATTCTCACCGCCAAAATAAAGCAGTTTTCCGACAAGGGCCTCCGCACATTGGTCCACTGCCAGTGTGGAGTCTCGCGGTCCGCGTGCGTTATCGTGGCCTTTTTCATGCAGACCTTCAGCATCGGTGTCAACGAGGCGTACGAGCTCCTAAAGTCAGGCACCAGCGTCCATGTACCCGGAAACCTCAACCGGGCCGTGGGCGAGATGGGCCACACCATCGAGGCCTGCGACCGCGTGTGTCCCAACATGAGTCTTATTTTCGAGCTCATGGAGTTTGGGGACCACTTGAAGCTGGCCACGGCGTCGGGCTAGCGGATGTTGTTATGTGATACGATTACGAATATATGTTATAGACAGAAGAGTAGAGTAGAGTGAAGGCGAGAGAGGACATAATACCTACATCTAATTTAATTTCAGGAGTATTATTAACTAAATATTTATATCAAATAATGTTGATGTCACGTGACATACGGTCACGTGACCTCGGGAATATTAATGTTTTCACGTGACATCCTGTTGTCTGGATCTGCACGGCACTGTGCTTCGTCTTATCGCTCCAATACCTCCGCTTAACACGTGCATGTCCAAATTATCTCCATCGCCTTCAAGATAGGAGAAGGCTGGCTCTTCTCAACCTGCAATAAACGTCCTCGCAACCCGCACTCTGCTTAGCCAACCCGCGCCTTTTCCTCCCAACCCGCGCTTTTTCGCCCCAACCCGCGCTTTTTTGACGTAACATGCACATATCACCTGACCCACACTCCCAACCTGCACTTGCCTCCAATTTTTTTATTCCTGACTAAAAACAGACCCTACTATATTGCCCCCATCTATCCCATCCATTTCCCGTTCCACCCAGCACCCGTTCCACCCAGCGTGACCTATATCATCAAGACACCCACTACTGCGTGTTTTTCCGCTTTTTTCCCGGCAAATCCATCCATTCTACGCCCTTTTACTCCTCTAGTGGGCCAACTATCCTCCCCATCCCATGTCCTATAGAGGGAGTGGGTACTATCCCAGATACGGCGGCGGAGGCAGTGGGAGCTCGTCCAAGAAGTTTGGAGGACCCCCACCGCATTCTTCCGGCGCCAATGGCGGGCCCAACGAGCCTTCTGGCTCCTATAGCCAACCGTCTTCTTCCCATCCTAGTCAGTCCGACAAGTCCAGAACACCCAACGGATATGGCCGCAGAGTCGAACGTGACTACTACGGCGGCTACCGCCCTGGTCCCAGCAGGTACGACTCCAAATACAGCAAGTTCCCCGAGAGAAACGGGCCCTCCAATGGCCCGCCTCCCCTGAGCAGCAGCAAGGGCCTGTCGCGAAGCTCCACGTCGTACTACGGCAGCAGCTCGTCCGGAAGCTCAGGCTCTTCCTACAAACGCAGACCTCCCACCGACAGATACGACTCATACCCCGGAACCAAGTACTACTCCTCCTCCGTGTCTTCCAACGGCGTCGAAGAAAGCAGCATCAAGTCCTCCTACAGCAATTCGTACCCGCTGAGATCCCCCGAATGGAAAGGCACCGACCGCTTGGAAAGAGACCATTCCGAAAGAGACCGTTACGAGAGAGATAGACCAGAACCAGACCATCGCCATGAAGACAAGTACGACTCATTCAAGCCCTTGCAGAACGGAAGAGATTCCTCCTCATACACAACCTCCCACGAACCCAAATCTTCCACTCTTTCCTCAACCAAGTTTCTGGATGAAAGGCGAGGCAAGTCTTCCGCATCGTATCCCTCCAGCTATCCTACCAATAACAAAAGCTCCTCCGACGTGCGAAGATCAAAGAAATCCAGTATTGATGATGATTCTCCAGTGACGACTAATGACAAGCCTCCAAAATCTAGCTCTCAATATTCTCAACCCGCTAAAATGCACAACTTTTTTGACGACGACCATGAACCATCCGAACCCATCAAATATAAGGAAACTTCAAGTTATAGAGATTCATACAAAGGATCAAAAGATTCAAGATACGACCATCGCGAAGAGAGAGATTCTTACAGGCCTTCCCTCAACGATTCCAAACGAAGTTCATCAAACGAAACGGTTTCAGCAAAGCCCAAGGCTGAAAGCACAGATACTAATGTTAACATGCCAAAGGAGTCAAAGTCCAAGGAAATTTTGTCCGATTCTAAGCCAAAGGAGACTACTTCAGAGTCAAGACCAAAGGAGATTTCGTCTGAGTCTAAATCAAAGGAAGTATCTTCAGAATCCAAGCCAAAGGAAGCATCGTCAACTTCAGTTCCCAAGCCAGTGAAGGAGAATAAGACCTCATTTTCTGACTACTTGAAGTCTTCAAAGGAGCGTAAATTCTATGTCCATTCTACGAAACCCGAGCCTAAAACAGAAGCTATAATAGAAGAGAAGTCTGAGACTGCACAAGAAGACTCCCAAGTTTCATTAGACAAGGACTCAAACGATAAAGTTGAAATGCCAAAGAAATCTGACACATCCACTGAATCCAAAGAGAAGCCAAGCCCTTTGGATGAAGTTGCAAGCGAACATACCAAAGAAAACGATGTCAAGAAACCAGAAATCGAGTCAAAGAAGTCTACATTGCAAAAGATACCAGATTTAAGCGTGGAATTGAAGGAGACTGAAACTGAAGAAAAGAGCTTAAATATGAATGACAAGCAAGAAGATATATTAGGCAATCCACCTGCGTCAAAAGAAACAGAAGAGGAGTCAAAGACACTTGAAGTAGAGGAAGCCAAGACTGAATCTGATGTCCAAACGAAGCTGTCCAGTGATAACGATGACCAGGTTAAGACAGAAGAGTTGCCTTCACACAAAATGAATGAAGCGGAGGATGAATCAACGAAAAATCCAATTCCAAGTACGTCTCCCATCTTGGAACCAAGTCAAAGCTTAGCGAAGGAAGAAATAAACTCTTCTCGCTTTGAAGACATCTCAACCTTGTCACCAATCAAGGCTGGAGCAGACGAAAGTTTCAACTTCAACAATCTCGCTACAATGGAGCAAGATCAACCAATTGACAAAGACCTGGATAAAGAAAGTGACAATGACATGGATATTGATGCACAGGATGAGGACGCACATGATGAAGATGATCAGCCATCCGAAGCAGAGACTGTCGTTGCACAATCCCCACCATCCTTCACAAAGGCCAGAAGACTCATCAGAAAGAAGGAGTTCGATGAAAGTCGTCACAACTTAAAGAGAAAGGCTACTTACTCAGATGATGAGGATAACGACAATAAAAGTGATATCAGAAATTATACGAGTGAGGATGCCTCTGGTGATGAACGCAAGAAGATTTGTGTCAAGCCTTACAAGATGAAGCGTGATTCTGGTGGAAGATCAATGTTGCAAAGAGCTTGTAAGAAAGGAAATATTGAAGATGTTAAGAAATACCTTGAACAAGGAGCCAGTCCAAACGAAAAAGACTTCTGTGGCTTCACTTGCTTACATGAAGCTGCCCTTGAAGGTCAAACAGAAATTGTGCAAATTTTGATAGAACACGGTGCAATTGTCAACGCAAAAGCCGATGCTGCGGGTGATTCAGAGACACCATTGATCGATGCCGCAGAGAACAAGCACCTAGACATCGTTAAGATATTACTCGACCATGGTGCCGATCCCAGCATTTACAATATTGACGGTTTCACTGCTTTGACTAAGATTTACAATGAGCATACTGGCGAAGAAGGGTATGATGAAATCATCGCTTTATTGGAAGAAGCCAATGCTAAGCACCAGAGAGAAAAGAGCAACAGCGCAAAAAGTGCCAGTCCTGCCCCTCCTGTTATTGAAGATCCATATGACACCTATTTCGGAGAGTTGATCAAGAAGAAAGGAATCTGTAAATTTGCAGCTGAAGGCTCCAAAGAAGTCACTGCCAATTACTTTGTTTCAGGTAACGTCCTTGCGTCCAAGCCCGATGTTTTGATTATTGCTGCTAGAAATGGTCATGTGGAATTGGTTGATATTATTCTTGGATTAAACCCCACTCCGTATAACATTGATACGGAAAATGAGTGTGGTGCCACAGCTCTTTTGGCTTCTGTGGGGCGCGGTCACTATGAAGTCGTTGAATCTTTGTTGTCCAAAGATGCCGATCCTCGCAAGAAACGTAAGCAAGATAATTTGAATGCTTTGGAAATTGCTCAAAGATCGATCCATTTTAGCCACAAAGAGGTGAAATTGCTTCAAGAGTACATGAACAAGTTCAGCAAGCCATCTAGTCGTGCTGCTTCTACAGTTAATTCAGCCGCAGTATCGGAAGATGAAAACAGCTACACCGATACTGAGACCCCAGTTTCATCAGATAAGGAGTCGTATGCAAAGGTTGATCACGAAGTTGAAGAGAAGCGCAAGAATTCAGATGATGTCACACCGAAGAAGAAATTGAAGAAGTCTCTCTCTGATTTCAAGACCAAGACTCAAACTAGTGACGTGTTCAAAAAGGCAAGCGCTGGTGACGTATTGGAACCCACCAAAACTATTGAGCAACCTCAGCCAGAGAAACCAAACAAGAAACAAAGCCCCTATAATGCTTCACCCTCACCAACGCCATTGACAAAAGCCCAAGAAGAACTTAAGGCGAAGAATGCAGAGGAAGCAAGAATTTGGCAGGAGAAGGTAGAAGCAAAGAAGAGAGCCAGAAGAGAAGAGTTTTTGAAGTTGGAGAAGGAGAAGGAGAGAAAGAAGAAGGAAGAAGAGGAGAAGAGAATTGAAGAGGAGAAGCAGAAAGAAGAACAGAAGAAGCAAGAGAAGATCAGATTGGCTAAAGAGGCACAAGAAAAGTCCATAATCTTGGAACAGCAAAAGGAAGCCTTGATACAACAGAAATTATATGATTCCTACCCAATTGGTTTAAAATCAGCCAAGTTTGGAGTCAGGCTCAGTGACGAATACGTGTTGCAGTACGCGCCGTTATACATTTTCAACATTGAAGGTGTGAAGTATGTGACGGACTTGCAAATTGCATTGATGACCGGTAGGCCAGTTGCAGATTTCAGTTTCAATAACCCAAAAACATTATCACCTGAGGACAAGTCCAAGATATGGGAATTATATTTCCACATGATTGGAATTGACAGAACTCGACCCTTTGATAATTTGAGGGAGCTCAGAAGTAAGGGCCATGCCCAGTTTCAAAACTTACTAATTAATTTTGTCGAGTTTGAAGATGCTTCCCAAGTTCTCAAAGTGGAAAATCCAGATACGTATAGTTTAGTGTGGGGCAATGACTCAAGCAGGATTGCAGAGGTGGATTTGAAGTCCTTAAACGGATTCAAGGAACAGACGAGTCATTGCTTTGTATTTGAGGGTGATATGGAGGTAGTTGTTGATTCTAAAGCCATTTCCGAAACCAGCTTTGTTCCACCAAAGTTCAGAAGAAGGAAAGATACTTTGCGTACTATCAGCACTGTGTCCAGGCCGTTATGGTAGTTTATGAGTAAACGAATTTGATACTGGATGTAGAATATAGACTGAAGGAAACTATTATAGAAATTGCTATCAATTTCTAGCACCGTGAATTCCATGAAAAGCATATAGAGAGAATAATACAAATACGTAGAAATAACAATTAAGTACCAAAGTTCATAAAATAAATGCAAATAAGATTTTTACTACTACTTTTACCTGAATTGGAATCTTAATGTTTAAATTATATTAAGATGAACTTCTACTTTAATGCGACATTGTCTCTTTTATATCATCTCATCCACTATCACATTGCGACATTCACCTTCACTATCTTTAACCTACTACTTTATCCACCATGTCCAAAGTGTAAGTGTCTTGTAACTAGTCCAAGTTCCCACTAACATACAGAGTTTCCAGGAAAGCGCTTTATGACTCAGATGAAGAGCCCGAGTCACGTCTGGAAGAGGTTTTTATGCCCACAATGGAATTCGACTTCGTGGAAGTAGACACCCAGAACCAGTCGGAGCCCGAAAACAAGGAAGAAGAGGACGAGTTTGACTTTCCTTTGTTTGCTTCAGCGAAACCTGCGGAAGAAGAAGAAGCCAGGGGTCGTTCCGAGCAAAAAGTGATGAAGGTTTCATTAAGAGAAGAGTCATTGGAAAACATCAAGAATGAACGTCCCAGTGAATATTACTACGCCTCATACACCACAGAGCAGAAGAAGCGGTTTGAATTTGCATGTGTCACAGCAGATGATATATATCAAAGTGTGTTTGTGGTGGACTCTTCTCCTATGAAATGCATGGACCTCAAGAAGCATAACGACAAGGTACAGGCCGAGCTCCAAAGGCTAGCCATGGGAAGACCCGGCAAGAAACATAGAAATAACAAGATCGTTTCCCGAGAAAGACGTCAAAAGAGGGAGAAGGCGATCAGAAAGGAGCAAAGAGAGATACAGAATAGTTTACGTGCAAAGAAACGAGGAGGAGGCCGTTTTCGGAGTCAAAAGATACACAAAGGACCAGTAACGACATATAAGCCCAAAGCCAAGACGGTTTAAGTTGGAATAGAATTAGATTCCTCATGCATGTACATAGTGAAGCATATCAAGTGGGAGAATGGAGTAGGATTTGTGGAATAATATGAGAGGAGAACTACAATTGACCAAACTCATGAAAACTCCAAAATTTAATTCATTTCTCGAGAGAATGGGCCGAAATTCATGACTCTGGCTTCCACAGGCGATCAACGACTATGAAGATAATCTTGGAAACCATTTACGTTTGTAGAGTCTATCACAGAAGTCATTATGATAGAAGTCATTCTAAATTGAAGTCACTGTATCATAGAAGTCATTATCATAGAAGTCATTATGGTAGAAGTGATTTTCATAAAAATCATTACCGTACAAGTCAATATGGTAGAAGACATTATCATACAAGTCAATATGATATCATTGGATCATAGAAGACATTACCATACAAGTGAATATGATAAAATTCATTATCACAGAAGCCAATATGATAGAAGTTATTATCATACAAGCTAATATGATAGAAGTCATTATTATACAAGTCAATATGGTAGAAGTCAATATGGTAGGAGTCATTACCATAAAAGTCATTATTATACAAGACAATATGGTAAAAGTCATTACCATACAAATCAATATCATACAAGTCATACAAGTCAATATCATACAAGTCAATACCATACAAGTCAATACCATACAAATCATACCATACAAGTCATACCATACAATCCATTTCCATCCTAGTCGGTACGGGGATATTCCTGTTGCAACTGCCATATTCTGACACATTCACTTGGTGTCACCAGACACAGTATTAGAATAGAATAACGCCATTGCCACAAATACCAGAGCTCTTTCTATTAACAGTAAATCTCATACAGACTATACCTCTCCATAATATAAAACCAATCACATTTCCAGTAAATACCATTACATTTATACCACACATAGACTTACTATCACCATAGACTCATATATAGTCACCAATTCCTTCCTATTGTATACATATTCCCACTTTCACTTTCACTTCACACATTTCACTTCTTCTTCCACTTCTCACATATCACTTCTTCCTCTTCCATTTTTTACATTTCACTTCTTCTCTTCCACTTCTCACATTTCTCTTCTTCCTCACTCCATTTCTTCACTGTCTATTCGCATTATTCCAAGTGTCCTTTCTTTCACCTTCACCATGTCCAAAGAGCTAGAGGACTTCGAGGCGTTCCTAGAGCCGGACTTCCAGGACCGCCACTTTGCCAACGACCTCCTCCTTGCCACCAACGGAACCAATGGAACCGAATTGGATCTTTCGACGCCCATCAAGAAGCTCCAGTTCGACATCCACGAATGTGACAAACGCATGAAGGCCATTGCCAGCAACAACTACGAGGCGCTTGTACAGAACTTCTCGCGAGTCGAAGAGTCCAAGACTCTTCTTGACGACAAGATCAACAACGGCGTGGTTCACATCAATTCTTCCTTCGAAAGAATCAAAACAGGCGTGATCCAGCCCTACGACGAGGCCGTACGCCTCAACAACGCGTTGAAACGCATCCACGTCACGTTGAACCTCCTCCGCAGCTCGTCCCACTTCATCTTCCTTCTTCAGCAGCTCGAGGAGTTGGACAGGGCCGACGCTAACATGGTCCGTTTGGCCCGACTCATGGTCCAGATCTCCGAGTTCTACGCCCGAGAACAGCGGGAAAGCTCCAAAGGGGCCAATTTGCTCAACATACGACTCGTCCGGGACTCCCAGGCGCAGATCGACGCCAAAAGAGCTGAGCTACGCAACAGAGCAGTCCATGCTCTTCAGGCAGTGCACAACAGCAACTTCTCCCCCGACAACGAGGACCTCCACCACGGCATTGTCAGCTTGTACATACTCGATGCAAAGGACTTCCTTGTTGTGTTTGAAAGGGCCACGGTTTCGCGTCTTGTCGACACGTCGTTGAACCAAATGGCCCGGTCTCTTCAATCGCCTCGAAACTTCACCGCCATTCTTTCAGAAGTAAAAGAGAATGCTGCTGATTATTTCGACAAGATCGTCGCCACGTTGAACGCCTGCGACGTGCCGGACCAGAACCTCCTCCAGGAGGTTCTCGAAAGATACGAGAACAGAAGTCTAGTGGAGACGTTCTGGACACGTTTGTGCACTCGGTTCAAGAAGAACATTGCGGCCACCATGGCCCGAGGCGGGCCCATTGCGAAGAACTTGCGGGTGTACTATCCGGGCATAAAGAACTCCATCAACGGCATGTTCAAAAACGAGGTGGAACGCAACGTGGTGCTTGATTCCATTTCGATTATTGCCAATGAAAATTAGAATAAGGACAGTGAAGAAATGGCGACTAAGAGATCATTGCTAGTATCCAATGATCCAATGATCCATTGCTAGTATCCAATGATCCAATGATCCAATGCCAGTATCCAATGATCCAATGCCAGTATCCAATGATCCAATGATTAATGCTAGTATCCAATGATCCAATGCTAGTATCCAATGATCCAATGCTAGTATCCAATGATCCAATGATCCATTGCTAGTATCCAATGATCCAATGATCCAATGCCAGTATCCAATGATCCAATGCCAGTATCCAATGATCCAATGATTAATGCTAGTATCCAATGATCCAATGCTAGTATCCAATGATCCAATGCTAGTATCCAATGATCCAATGATCCATTGCTAGTATCCAATGATCCAAGATCCGTTGCTAGTATCCAATGATCCAATGATCCAATCCTAGTATCCAATGATCCAATGCTAGTACCCAATGATCCATTGCTAGCATTCAAATTCGAGTTTAATTAATCCAAAATATGTTAATAAATTATTGGTATAAAGGGTCAAACTATGAAGGTGAGAATGCAAGATAAAAGTGTACATAACAAAAGAACAATACTTATGAAGGTATATCAAAAAAGATCTCCAACCACAATGCTTAAAAGTACATACCAACGACAAAGAGCGCCTGCTTATAATGGATTGCCAACGATGGGTATCAAAGACTTATCATCTAGTACAAGAACACCACTTAAACGCGGTTCCATTCATAATCACCAAGCTTTTACATCGCCTACAATCATCTTATAAGGGTACTTTCTAGTCTGTATAGGTTCTATGAAGGCAATAAATCATAGAAATTAGTTAAGGTGCTCACTGGGCAACCTTGGTTTTTAATGAGGTCAAGAAGTCTCTGTATGAAGCTTCGTTGCCAGTCTTGTCTTCGACCAAGCAACTGTAGGCCCACATTCTCAACGCCATCAAGTCACGTTGCTGAGAAATCTCAATAGGCTCGTTGGAAGATCCACCGACAACCACGTACAAGTTCTTCCACGAAATCGAGTCCTTGTCCTCTCTGATCTTGCCGATGATTTGGCGCACCTTGTAGTTGAATTCGGACTCTTCAATGCTAAATTCGGGCAACTCCGTCTTACCGGTGGGGAGAGCGTACAAGTTGTCGGTTCCGAATAAGTCTTGGACCAATCCAGGAACAACGTTACCGGAAACCCACAAGAACAATTCGCTGGAGTTGTCGATCAAGTACAAACCGTAATTCTCCCAAGTGGCCTTGGAGTCATTAATAGGGTCTGGCAACAAGATTTCAGTGGTGGTGATTTCTTCTTCCTCTCCAGTCTCCTCGTTGACTTGGATCACCTTTTCTGGCAAACCACACTCATCTGGCATGTTGTGCAAGGAGTAGACAGTTGGGTAGATGTACTTGACCAATTGAGGAATTGGTATAGAGCCCAAGATGTTCAAAGCAGCAGCTCTGTGATCTGAAGGAACTCTGTCAGCTCTGAAACCCAAGTGCTTGGTCAAGGAGAAAAGTAACAATGGTAACATTCTCAAGTTTGTAGATAATTGTAATGGAGAAGCACCAGAGACATTGCCCGCAACTAACTCTTTCTTGTACACGTTCAAAATGTCA
The DNA here is from genome assembly GCA_030568615.1 of Suhomyces bokatorum. Taxonomy (NCBI): domain Eukaryota; kingdom Fungi; phylum Ascomycota; class Pichiomycetes; order Serinales; family Debaryomycetaceae; genus Suhomyces; species Suhomyces bokatorum. The sequence goes on along the minus strand of JAJMGI010000028.1, from coordinate 165,868 downwards.
ACCACTTGGTTGATAAGGTAATCTCTAGCCTCAGGCAAAGAGGTAGACAAACCCTTTTCGATAGCTTTGTGAGTGAAGAAGTTAGTAATTGCCAACTGATCAGCCGAAGCATAAACGTCTGGCAACTTGGACGAGGTTGGGATAGCCAAGTTCATAACTCTGATTCTTCTCTCACCAAAAGAAGTGGAATGCAAAACGGCAGCTTGGAAGTAAGCAACTGGCTTATTGATATTCTCTTCAATGGACATTTCGATACAGTAACTTTGATCTCTTGGGAATGTTGGGAAAGAGCACAAGTCTGAAGATCTGTTAAAGAAATTACCGTAGAAGGAACTCATTCTGAAACCAGTAGAACCTCTGACTCTCAACACAGCTTCCAAAGCAATATCTTGCGACAAGTGTTCGCTGACTTCCTTGGACAACTTAGTCACATCTTCGGCCTTGGCACTGGACCAGGCTGGGTAGAAATGAGTTTGACCAGCGGTGTAACGTGGCAAGTTGGATAAGGTGGCCACATCCTGGTAGGAAGAGGAAGTCAAGAACAAATCCACAGTAATTTGGGAAGAGTTACAAGTAACAGCAAAGGACTTGTAAAAGCTGTCAGCAGAAGACAACAACAACTTGGCTTCCTTTGGCTTACCAGAGTTGGCACTCTCGTCTCTAAGACTCAACTTACCTTCACCGAGGTTAGGCAAGGTAGCACCGAAACAGACCAACTTACCACCAATGTTGGTGATTAATTTGTGACCAGCCTTCAAAGCAGGACCCAAGGCGAAGCTCTGGTTGGCAGTTCCCTCGAAGTAGTTAGGGAAGTCGATCAAAAAGTTTTCAATGGCCTGTCTGTTCTCGTCCAAGTTGACCAACAATCCGCTTGGAGAAGGCAAGAATGGCTCCTCGATGTCAGAAACAACCAAGGTCTCGGTACCCTCCAAACCCTCGTTGAATCTGAAGTAGTGCAAGTTGGAGTCCACACCAATGAAAGCCACTCTGGCAGTCTTGTTGGCATTGGGGATTCTGTCCAAGCTCTCCAAGATGGTTCTGGTGACGGTGGCAGTCAAGCCGCTGGAAATGGCGTGAATGGACACGTCGATGATGAAGGTGTACACGATGGGCTGAGGGGCTCTGGCCATGTACTCCTTTGGAGCAATGAATTCCACCACGGAGTGGTTCAACTCGACTCTTTCGAACTTGTTCTTGACGGTGCCGGTGATGTCATCGTACTCGAAGGCACTGGGGATGTCGTTCAACAAGTTACAGAAGTTACATCTCCAGCGTCTGCCGTTCTCGGCCAAGGTGACGAACGGGTTGATGTAACCACGACAACGGCGGCATCTGCTGATGTAGGTATCTGAGGTGACGGGAACCTGCTCGTTATCGGCTCTCAACGCGTTGTAGGGCTTGACCACGAGGGCCAAGGGCAACTTGGACTTCTTCAAGAGCGAGCCGTTGGTGGGAATCACGTTCAAGGTGGATCTGAAGTATTCGGCGGGCGCGTTGGCGGTCTCGGAGTTGGGAATCAACGTGGTGCCGGCGGGCAACACGAGGGGAGGAGGAGGCAACGACAAGTCAGAGATGGGAGGGGGCAACTCTCTGGAAAGATCCGTGGTGTATAATTGGTTCAATGGCATGGAAGCGCCGGCGCCGGCCGCGGCCTGCTGTCCGTAGAAGCTTGGCTGCTGCAGATGCTGGGGTGCTTGTTGTGCTTGTTGATGTTGGAAACGCGAGGCGTAGGGGTCCTGGTGCTGGCCCTGGGCGTAAGGATCGTTGGTCACCGGCGCAGCAACCGCACCAGGCTGCTGGTACTGGTTGTATTGGTATTGGGCCGCAGGAGCCTGGCCACCGACATTCATTTGTTGGAACTGTTGGGCAGCCTGATCCACGCCGTAAGCGCCGGCAGCTTGCTGGCCCAAGGCGGGGGTCTGCTGGAATTGGTCAGCAGGTCCGACACCAGGGTTGGCAGGCGGAGCCCCGGAAGCATACTGGGGCTGTGGGTAAGCTCTTCTTCTTCCAGACATTGATGATGAAGTGGTGAGTTGTTGATATATTTGGAAAATTACGTGGTCAAAAGTTAGAGTAGGATGTGCGGCGCACGACCGGTAGTGGAGGGTGGAGATACGAAAGAGGATGAATTATGGAGGATAATATGGAAGAGATAGAAATACAGAGAAGACGTAGGGGGAAATGATTTAGACAATAATTAGTTTTTGTTTTCTTCGGTTGTTTCGAGTCATTCGGTTGTTTCGAGTCATTCGGGGTCTTTGGCCTTTTTGGTGCATACTCGTAGTTTGAGAACAGACGATAAAGAGAGAACGTAAAGAGAAAGAGAGGAATATGGAGAAGTTGGAGAAGTGGTGAAGGTGAAGTGATTATGGGAGATTATGAATTATGGAGCAAGGGAAAGTAGGAAAAATGAGAGTGTTGGTTGATTTAGGCTCGTTCCTTTCTTTTTTCTAATTTTTCACTTCGGATTACATGGCATAATGCAATTAATATGGTGAGAAGTGAGTATGGCGCATTCTGGCACATTAACCATTCTTGGTATTGCAGTATGGTGATTGAGTAATTACAATTATGAGACAAAAAGAGAGAGAAAAGAAGAGGATACGGTCGTACAAGTAGAAGATTTGGGAAACATACCCATTGTGGATATCCTTCTTTTAGTCAACCTTTCGGAATTAATATGCCTTTGGAGTATTACACAGAACCTGTTTTGAATGCTTGGTTCGATCACTCCAATTTGGTCAATATGAGACATAGAAGCCTTTGCCTTTACTTTCCATTAGATCTATTTGAGTCTCAGTAATAATACCACTTCACTATGATAAATCTCTTTTGTCATATTGCCATCTGGTCTTCTCACTATTTTCTCACCATCTGCTCTCTCAATTCTTCGATATCTCGCCATTTTGCCATTTCGCAAAATGTTCTGTTTCATTAATTCAATAGTGTAAGTTACACTGGTAATAATTTTCAATTGGTTCCTTGATTAGAACCACCGTATACGAGCCATTCTACCTTTCTTCCTTCGATAGTTCCTTCTTGTAACTCTGCCAGCTTGCTCCACCTTTTGCACCCAAGTCACGTGTCGCCATCGCATCTCGATGAGATAAAGCGATTTTTCACTTTCTAGAAGCATCAACTATGGGAAAAGACAGCAAGAGAAAGCACTCGGAAGAGGACGACAAGAAGAGTAAGAAGTTGAAGGTGGATACTAAGGACAAGAAGGAGAAGAAGGAGAAGAAGGAAAAGAAGGACAAGAAGGAAAAGAAGGACAAGAAGGACAAGAAGGACAAGAAGGAAAAGAAGGAAAAGAAGGAAAAGAAAGAGAAGAAGGAGGATGTCAGTGACGAAGAAACCGAAAAGCCAAAGAAGTTTAAGGTTCTGACCGTCAGTGGATCTGCCAAGTCTTCGGTTGGTTACACTCAATCAGAGACCTTGACCAAATTGCCCCAATCTGAAATCGATTCATTCTTAAGCACTAATGAAGTCACTATTGAGGACCCCCACGGCTTGAACTTGAGACCTTTGCTCTCGTTTGACCAAATTGAGTTGAACTCGAGCATTTCCTCAAAGGTGGCTAAGTTCCCCAAGCCTACACCTATTCAATCCGTTTCCTGGCCATACCTTTTGAGTGGTAAGGACGTCATTGGTGTTGCCGAAACTGGTTCGGGTAAGACCTTTGCGTTCGGTGTCCCAGCCATTAACAACATTTTGACCCTTGGCAAAAAGGGATTGACTGTTTTGTGTATTTCACCCACCAGAGAATTGGCTTTGCAAATTTACGACAACTTGGTCGAGTTGACCAGCGGAACCAAGCTCAACTGTGTGGCCATTTACGGAGGTGTTCCAAAGTCCGACCAAGTGAAGCAGATGCGTGATGCCAATGTTGCGGTGGCCACTCCAGGCCGTTTGTTGGATTTGATCAATGACGGTGCCGTGGACTTGAGTGGAATTGACTATTTGGTATTGGATGAGGCCGACAGAATGTTGGAGAAGGGATTTGAAGAGGATATCAAGTCGATTATCGGCAACACCAATGCTGATGGTCGTCAAACTTTGATGTTCACTGCCACCTGGCCGAAGGAAGTGCGTGAATTGGCCTCCACATTCATGAAACTGCCAGCTAAGGTCAGCATTGGAGACCGTGACGAGTTGTCTGCCAACAAGAGAATCACCCAGGTGGTTGAAGTCATCAGTCCATTTGACAAGGAAAAGAAGTTGTTGTCTCTTTTGCGTCAATACCAATCGGGTTCGAAGAAGGACGACAAGGTGTTGATTTTTGCCTTGTACAAGAAGGAAGCCGGCCGGATTGAGAACTTGTTGAAAAGACAGAACTATTCCGTGGCAGCTATCCACGGAGACTTGTCGCAACAACAACGTACTTCTGCTTTGAACTCGTTCAAGCGTGGAGAATGCAACTTGTTGTTGGCCACAGATGTTGCTGCCAGAGGTTTGGATATTCCCAACGTCAAGGTGGTGATCAACTTGACTTTCCCCTTGACGGTGGAAGACTATGTGCACAGAATTGGTAGAACCGGAAGAGCTGGTCAAACCGGAACTGCCCACACATTATTCACTGAACACGAGAAGCACTTGAGTGGAGCCTTGATGAATATCTTGAGAGGTGCCAACCAACCAGTCCCCGAGGAATTGCTCAAATTCGGAGGCCACACCAAGAAGAAGACCCATTCTGCCTATGGAGCCTTCTTTAAGGATGTTGACATGACCAAGACAGGTAAGAAGATCAAGTTTGACTAAATAGAATGTATAGTAGGATGTCATAGACTTGGAATTGTGTAGAAACAAAGATGGAGACGGTCAAGTATGTGTATTGTGGACGATGGTCAAGTCCAAATCAATTGGTCAATAGCAAGAACAGTAGACAAATTTGAACTTGTTGAATGTTGAATGGCCATGTTCTAGAGACACTCAAGAATTATCGGAATCACGAGAAATGCCCGTAGTGCTAGCCAGATTGTGATTAATTCTGTGAAACTTCAATTGATAGGATAAGAGATCTTAATACAACCATCTCTCGTATATTCTAAGATCCAATCTAAAGTTTTATTTGATACAGCAACTCAATTAATCTAACTCAAACTTCCAGCATAAAGCACCTAATCATTTAAGGGTCTATTCGGTTGGTAATCTTTGTTTATTGTTCTGGAATCACCTCCTATTGTGTTATTTTATGTCAATTCTAGTACTGGATGGCAGAAATTGTAAAATTAGGTCAACAAGACAAGTATGTATGAACCCCAAAACATCTAACTCGCTATTAACGTCAAAGAAATTGATACTCTACCTTCTACTTGAGATGTTTCCTTCTTTCATTCTTTTGATTTGACTGGCTGCAAAATTAAAAATTATGGCGAATTGCGATACATAAATACATTAAATGTATCTTTCTTTAGCAGCACATCAAATAGTATCTACTACACAAGACTCTAAAGACCCTGGATTCAAGGTCAAATGGGTACTTCTTTGTATCTAACGTGAATGTTCAGTCTTGACTCCCAAGTCTAAACCTATTTGACTCGGGCCTATAATCTCAAAAATCGACCAATAAACAAATCTCCACGTTTTCAATGAAACAGTACAATTATGATGTGTCTACAGAGACTTGGATGTTCAGTGTTGACATCTGTGCTGTCAAGACCAAGAAATTGTGCAACCGCCAACAAACTACACGGGCAATAGTTACCCAGTGTAGCGTCTGTCAAACAGAAAGCTAATGACACTTCGATACGGTTCTGCATTCGTGGCTGCTATAAGCGACCAAGACTAATGTTTTCCCTCCATAGGGCCACTCTTATTCCTATTTGTGCCAGGTCACAATCCTAACTGCAACTAGCACATAGTGCAATCCTCACAGATACGCCAGCCTTCAAAAGTTGGCTTTGAACAAAAGCCCAAAGTCATCAATTCGGTCCACCACAGCCGAGTTTGAGATCTCCACTGTTGCCACGTCCCAGATCACACCCTTAACTGGCCTACATTTCGATCCTGCCGGCCTTTGCCCCTCCATTTGCCACCATCTACTCGCTCAATTACCCCTGTTATCGTATGACATATGACGTGTTCACTACGCGCACTACTGGCTGACAAACCAAAGATGCCCATCGTGGTTTGATCTTGAAAATACATTTAATCAGGGCCCTCGACTCGATACTGAATTTTAACGTCTGAAACCTCAGGCTTTAATATTCCTCCTTACCGGCTCTAGTGCTCACATTATCGGCCCCTATATCATCCCATGTTGGTACAAATATGGTTATGGTTATCGCTTCAGGCGATGGCATTCGCAGCGTTGGACACCACTCCAAGACCGGACAACTACTCTCCATTTAACTCGCCGGACTTCTGTTCCCAAGTCATCACTCCAACATGCAGCACCACGTTTTCTTATATTGACGACATGAATGCCAACATTCGTGATGCCTTATCCCGGTTGGTCCAGTCGTCATATTTCAGGTACTTCAAGTTGGACTTTGAAAAGCAATGCAAGTTCTGGAATGCCCAGCACTTCTGCGCCACCGAGAATTGTGCCGTGGAGATTTTGCCTCCCTCCCAATACAACTGGAGTGATGTGAAGAACGACGAGTTCAGACCCATGAAGTTGGGCAGCATCAACTTGCGCAACAGAACCACCTGTGGTGATGCTTGCGAGTCCGGAACAAACACATGTGAAGACTTGGACTACACCCACATAGATGATGACCACTCGTGTGTCTACGTGAACTTGTTGAACAACCCGGAAAGATTCACTGGCTACGGTGGTTCTCAATCATTCAATGTGTGGAAGGCAATTTACTCGGAGAACTGTTTCCCTAACAGTGCTACGGTGGAAGACCATCCACTTACTAAAACTGCTGACGGTGAAGAAACTTGTATCGAAAAGAACTTGTTCTTCAGAGTTGTCAGTGGCTTGCATGCGTCCATCGCGGTTCACTTGTCAAATGAATACATGGATGCCGAGACTGGTGAATTCTACCCAAATTTACAAGTCTTTATGGAAAGAGTTGGAAGTTTCAACGATAGATTATCTAACATTTACTTCAACTATGCCTTGGTTTCCCAGGCATTGGTTAAGTTGAACGAGTTGGTCAGTTTGAGAGAATTCATTGAGTACGACGAGAGTCTCGTACACAATGATGCTCAACAATTTGCCCATAACGAAAATAAGGAAGACTACTCTGAGTTGTTTGAAGACGTTTTACCTGCACTTTCTGCAAACACCTTGTTTGACACCAGCAGTTTGTTCAACCCTGACACTGTTCCTGCTGGATTGAAGGACGAATTTAGAGCTCGCTTCAAGAACATCTCTGCAATCATGGACTGTGTTGGATGTGACAGATGCAGAATGTGGGGTAAGCTTCAAACTATTGGATATGGTACAGCATTGAAGATCTTATTTGAAGGTGAAGACCCAGCGACCTCCGAAATGTTGAGATTCAGAAGAATCGAGATTGTTGCCTTGGTTAACACCTTTGACAGATTGTCTAAGTCCATTATGGCCATCAATGGTTTCAAGGCCAAATACATGGAACACCTCGAGGATGTCAAGAACGGAAAAGCCAACCCCGGTGAATACGAAAAGAGAAACCAGAGTAACGGCTTAGCATTCCCATTCTTCAAGGAACAGGAAAAGAAAGAGGAATCCAAGAAAACTTCCGAGCCAGAAAGCAAGAAGCCTGAACAACAAGCTAGGAAACCCGCTCCCAAGAAGATTGCAACCCCTAAAAAGGTCGATCCGTTGGAGCTGGTCAAACTCAAGAAACCCAGCGAGAGAACCTTCTTGGAAGAGTTGAGTTTGGCTATTGATGATGTCCACCAAGCTTTTAAGTTTGTGCTCTGGAGTTACAAGCAATTTCCATTTACCATTTGGGAGTGGGCGGTGGTATTTGGAGACCAAGCCTGGAATGCACTTATTGGCAAACCTAAGGTTTACGAGTACCATTCGGAACTTCGGTTGAACAAAGACGGTAATGGTGGCCATCGTGGTAAGGAAGGAAAGGACGAGGACAACTACAAGAAGCTTTTCAACGAGTAGTGCACTTTTAGATGGTATTTGGCTCTGTGAGCCCATACCTAAAAATGTATAGATGCAGCCTGGCTGCGAAATAATTGACGGAGTATTACGCATATATGATGTGCACACTAGAAAGCCTAAGAGGGGAGAGACAAGGAGATTATCGAGTATGACAACTACACAGCTGTATTGATGAAGATTACCATTGGTGCAATCTTTCAGTATTTATGGCTTGGTGTCTTAGCAAAAGAGTCTATAGTTGAGGTGCAGGGAACGGTGGAATGGGTGCAAATTTCATCACAATTGGAAACTCTGAACATTATAGACACGGAATTCACCTCATTCAAATACAGGGAAACATTTGGAGTGCCCAAAAGCCCTCTGGGGTTGGGATATTCTGCACTTTCTCAAGCATCTACTGGTCCAAACAGACAGGGCAAGTTGGCCCAAGTGTCAAGCCTATTAATTTCACACAAGACATTTGAAGATGGAGCCAATACGGTAATTATAGACTCGCTCTACAAAGACGGCCAGTTCAACGAAGAGTTGTTTCCGTTGTTTAGAAATATTGACAATATCATATTTGTGCAAGATTCACATACTGCAATCATCAACAAGCTCAAACTCGACACCTCACGACGAGTTAGCGGACTAGTTATCAAGAGGTACCTCAAATACATCAAGGAATCAGAACAACGACGAGAATGGCTCGAGTTCAAGGCCGATACGTTCAAGACTTTTCTTGGTCCCAAAAAGCTCCTAGCAGGCCAAATGAACAATTTACATGGCATTGGAGGCTCCCTATCAGGTTCATTCACATCTCTGGTAGGTGAATATAGCACATTGGACCTCCCATTTGCATATACCTTCTGGCTCAAGTACGGATCCACGCTTTCTCGAACCATCAAGAGCAAGCTTTCAGTTAGCGGAACTTACTCATGTACGGTTCCGGCGGGGTATATCGGTGAAATCTACATGAGATCGTTCTTTTTCAAGCTCGAGAAGCCCTGTTTTCGGATGTTAACGGTTGAAAAGCTGCTGTTTTGGAGAAGTATATGGGATGTTGATATTGGAGAATGGAACGAAGTCGACCACGAAGTGATTATTCCAATGGATGAGATAGATCCGGTCTTTGTGTGTGAAATATTCCGGTAGAGGCAACGTCAAGGGTTTACTATTTCTGCAGCTGTGATCCACGTAAATTACCTATTAGAAGAGATAGTACATTTCTGAACAAAATCAGATCATTTGAAATGGACTGGGTATAGAGAAGTAGTGCACATTATTTAATAAAATGCATCTAATGATTATACGAATGGTCAGATTAATAGAGGTATGGTTAGAATAGAAAGAAAGTCATATTTATATATCGTGTAGGAGATTGTAGTAAGAATCAAGTGGTAGGGCCAATTATAGTATCATTAATAAAACCTTTCTTACGTCCATTCCAGCAATGGTGTTTTTGCAAGTTTAGAATAATTTAAGAATAGTATTCTTGCACTAAGACTAGTATTTTGCAATATTTATCCAAACTAAGACCACTATTCTTATCCATCCGTTTTATGCGTATTGGTATTCTCATAACACACAAAAGTAGGAGCTCATTCAAAACTACTAGATTTGACACTACTAGTACTTAACACTACTGGTGCTGATAACACTGGTATATTGCATTCTAGACTCCTGTTTGTACCTCCTATTTCTCCACGTTTTTGGCAATCTTGCACAATTAATTTTAGACTTTTCTTAGACTTTCTTAGAAATATTACAACCATGTACAATAATAATGTCACGTCTTCATATCCAAATTGGTTAGCCGAGACTTTAATCCATTTGACACAGAGACGTTGGCCCTGATCCTTCCCATCCTTCTTCTCCTAAATAAGCCAAACCTCCGCACTTGCCTTACCCCATGTGTCATTCAAGACAGTTTCGCAACCGCAATGTTTCAACATCATCAAACATCATCAAACATCATCAAACATCATCAACTACACAGCATTAACAAACTAAGAGCAAACCATGGCAACATCACGGATTAGCATAGATCTTCACAATAGATCTTCAAACATTCCCATACCGTGCTTTAATTGCCATCTCTAGTCACGCTCGAAGTGCTGTGGACTCCATAACAACGTTGCATTGTCGCAGACAGGTGGAGTCTGCAACTGTGCCACCATGCTACTGGCTGATTTGTACAAACTACTGGCTGATTCGTACAAACTACTGGCGGATTCATTATAAATCATGGCGTGGGTGTTCCGGACACGCCTGACCAGAGTCCACACCCCACTGTTGTCCCGTCTCCTTTATTCATTTCGTGATCAAGATGCCATGACCTTCTCCTCATTGGTAACATCCACACTACATGGAAGTCTACATCCACAGTGCAGCTCCAAGCTATAAGCTCAATGGTCACTATTCCACTCCACTATTCCACTACTATTCCACTACTATTCCACTTGGTCGAGACTGGAGGCTGGCCTCCCACTGAAATGCGTGATTCGTTCCATACATTGTTGTTACGCGAATGAATCGTGGAGAAGTGGAATTGGTAGGCCGAGGAACTCGTAGGATGAGAGTACATGGCACAGAGAGAAGGCTTGGATAATGCGAGTCGATGATGTGGCCTCTGCTAATAGGTGGAGTGAATTAGTATATTTTAGACGGTGGTGACTGTAGTAGTTGTAGATTGTAGTGGTTGTAGTGGTTGTAGTGTTTGTAATTGTGCTTTGTTGCAATTGGCTGGCTAATATTAGGTCGCACTTGTGAGACACTCTATGAGCCTTGGCTTACAGACACAACAATTGATTAGAGTAACTCCATACCTTGTGGACTGTGGACACAGTAACAAGCACCTTGTAGAACGTGACTGTAATTATAAGTGTGCACTATAATTATACCTGTGCAACTTAATGTAATTATAGTGATGTAGTATTCGTGTTGTACGTGTGGACTTGGACCTTCCTGAAGTGCACCTTTGGCCACTTTCGTAACTTGTTGCAAACTCTTATTAATGCCCTCACTAATACTCAATAATACCTCACTAATACTCAATAATACCTCACTAATACTCAATAATACCCCCATTATTTCCTCACTATACCCTCATTTTTGTTGTTCTCTACATTCTTTATCTTCCTCGATTATCTATCTAGCTGTATACGGCTACCTGCGCCCCTTGCTTTTGATGCTCCGCTTCTTCTGTATCGACTCGAACTGCTTGCTCTTGAACTGCCGCGACTTGCGGTAGCTCACGTCCGACTTGTGCTGTCCCAAGGGTTCAGGCTCCTCGTCCATGCCGCCCTCGTGCACCAGGTCCGCCCCCTGGGGCGACCTGATGGCAACAGGCGCCATGACGCCGTGGCGTCCTGGCACCACCGTGGTGCCGGGAGACGACATCTGGGCCACCTCGGCATACGTCAATTGGCGGTACTGAATGTCCACGAACGACAGGGCGTCGCCCTCGTCCTTGTCCTTCATGGAGATGTTGATCAACTGGGTGCGGTCCGCCAGCGGCACCACGAGCGGGTCGTCGTGGTGGGCAGGCGCCGCCAGCGCGTGGGGCCCCGTGCTGGCGGGGGTGCTATTGCTGCTGCCCTTCTTGAACCAGGGCAATATCGAAGTGAGGTTTGTTTTGAACATGGCAGACATGTGTGGCAGGTGGGATCTGGGAAACACAACAAACCGGATCCCAGGTTTATATATCTTATCGTGTCGCATACATGCTGCATGCATGCAAGCGGGCACCCGATAAGGTATGCAGGAGATGGCGCGTTCTCGGTGGGTCCGGGAGGCAACCACCGTGGTGGTTGCTGGGGCCCGGCTCTGGCCCAATCCAGGTGCCACGGTGCTGGAAACAGGAGCAAACAGACGTGTTGGTGGAGGAGCCGGGGCTTGGGCGTGGGGGTGGAGCCGTGGGCTGGGCCGGGCCTCGGAACTGGGGATCCAGGGCCCCGAGGTTGCGTGTGGAACTAGATGGAACGACTGCGGTGGAACTGGCACGTGTGGGGCGGATCACATGTGGCGGTGCGTGAGTCAGGGACCGTGGCAATAGGGACGGAGATATCGCGAGGTGAATTGGGCGGTGGGACATTAGGATAGGGAGTTGTGACAGTGGGATGTGACGGTGGATTGTGACGGTGGGATGTGACGGTGGGATGTGACAGGGTATAGAGACAGCATGGGACATAGAGACAGCATGGGACATAGATGGATAGGGACTATTGGACGTTTTCTCTATTGGGTCTCTTTTGGGGCTAGAGGAGCAATTGAAGATGTCATTGTAGATGTTCGTGAGTCATGTGTCATATTTGAGTCACAGTCGCTGGTCATGTGGCAGGTGTCAACAGGTACGAGTCAGGTCACGCTGGTGCGTTGGAGATGTTGCCATTGGATGGTGTTGGATGTTCTATGCCGTGCAAGTCAGTGCTATGGAAGCGGAGTACTTGGTGCATTGAGTATAGAGGTAAGTGTGGGGCCAAACATTGAACATAGTAAATTCTTGGTCAATCGAATAGTTCGTGGCTCGTAGATGGAGACTAGGATCTCTTGATTCGACTCCAGATTTACTCCTATGTTTGACTCCATTGACTCCATTGACTCCATTGACTCTATTGACTAATTGTAGTGGTGGAGGCACGTTGTTGTTGTTTTTGTTATTGGAGAAATCGAACTGATCAACGTGGCCCTCGTTGTTTATTTTTATTGTCACTTGTATCGATGGTTCATTTCTCGTAGATTATTGCTCCGTTGATTATTGCTTCATGGATCATTGCCGCTCAACTAGGGGACTTATTGATACTATCAAGTTGGAAGAAGGTACATGCTTTATGGAGTAAAATTTCGAGTCACGAATGTGCATCATCATGAAGAAACTATTTGAAAATAATCAGGGACATTCTGATCATGGCGGGTCCTTCATCGGACTGTATCTCTCATTCATGTATTTGGTTGCAACATACGCTCTGGTTCTTCCGCATCACGTGACGCGGAAAAGGGTACACAGAACTGGTACGGTATTGGGGCAATTGGAGAGGATAAGGCGCGTTTGACCGTGTTGGTACTGCACTTACCCACATAAGAGTATATCTGGCCAATTTGGAGCATTTTCATCCAACCAATCTATGAATCCCTGAGTTTCAAAATGTCACGTGACCTATACACCCTGGGGCCGTATTTAGCCCACAACCGTGTCAGACACCTAGGCAAAGACCCAAATCTAGCATCCACTCAATTTACACGTCTCTGACGCGTCCAAACCTATAAACACACCCAAATATCCCTCCCAGACCCATCCACCCACTTCCCTGTCACGTGACCCTCTTTATATCTTTTGTTCATCTATTTACTACAAGGAGCTTCGACACAGTCATCATGGACAGCTGGTCAGAGGTGTCGCGTATCCCGGCAACTTTACTGGGCGCCTCCGTGCTAGACGCCCCCAACATATCTGCAATCAAGTTCGATTCCACCCAGAACCTTCTTTGGTGCGGTGATTCAACAGGATACTCCCGTTCCTTTACCGCCCTGTCTCCTCCAACGTCCAATCCATACCAGAACTCGCTCCAATTGTTTCCTTACACCCGGTTCAAGTCTTCGTCGGGCAATTTCGCCGTGTCCCAGTTCTTAAATCACAAGGAAGGTGTGCTTTCTCTTCTGAGTACCAATGTCAACTTCAACACAAGACGCGGTATCTGCCGTTTGAGTCTTACGACCGACTCGTTTGGCGACTCTGGCGCCTCATTTACCGGCCTCTCGTGCATGACCACCAACTGCAACACCATGAACGACATCGTGGTGGGCACGAAGGCGTCGTTGGTCAAGTTCGACTTGAACAAGCCCTCCCTCCTCACCACATTCAAGTACGACGGCCATGTGGCGCATATCAACCCGATGTCCAAGTTTTTGACGGTGGGCAACGCCAATGGCTCGCTCGAACTCTTCGATCCCATAGCAAACGACGTGGTCAAGTCGTTTCTGGGCCACAACGGGCTCTTGTCGGACTTGGATGTCCAAGGCTCCTACATCGCCACATGTGGCTATTCTGTCCGTCCCCGCCGCTTCAACAGCCATGTCCACCACCAGGACTACGTTGTGGACCCATTGGTAAACATCTATGACGTCCGTATGATGAGATTGGTGTCGCCTATCCCCTTCCCTGCAGGCGCCACTTCGGTCCGTTTCCATCCCAAATTGCCCAATATCATAATCATAGCTTCAAGCACGGGGCAAATGCAGTTTGTGGACATCTACGACCAAACAAATGTCCACCTCTACCAAACAGACTTGGCCCTGCAGCAGGTGTCCTCTCCTCCAAAGCTTTCGAGTTTGGAAGTTAGTGGGAACGGTGAATTCCTTGCATTTTCAGATGGTAAGTCTAACTTGCATTTGTGGACATTGAACTCAGGCGCATCCAAAGATTTTGTCAATTTCTCTGCATCTATTGAACAACCAGATATGGTGCCCCCTCCCTCATACAACTATATGGCCGTCGATGACACCACGCTGTTAGCAACAGTTGGAATGCCCTATTACAAAGACTTGCTCTTGTCCAATTGGGCACATGACCTAAGATTCACCAAGAATTTGGCCAGGTTGCCAGAACAAATTGACCATAATCTTCTCCTAGAACAAGAAACCACAAAAGGATTTTTCCCCTATGACAAATTGAAATATGGACCCCGCAACACAATAAAACCGTTCCAATCATTGAATGAACGGGGTAAGGTTAACTCTGTCGTCAGTAAACCCAAATTTATCAGCGAGCGGTCATCTCCTGGTCCTAATTCCAATGCATTATCAAAAACCCTTTCAAACAGCTCGCAAGATGGCTTTGAGATTAGTGACAACAACGAGTTGTTAAAGGCTTCATTTAACCAAGATACTGCCGAAACTGACAGCATTTTCCAATATAAGATACAGACCAATCCTTCATCTACTCAGTCCAAGTTTTCCAGCAAGATTCCCAATTGTTATACCAAGCTACAAATACAGTACTCCAAGTTTGGTATCAAAGATTTTGATTTCGATTATTACAATAGAACCGGGGGACTTTTCTGTGGTTTGGAGAACCACACAGATAACTCATACATTAATGCATTATTACAATTACTTCGTTTCCAACCTCAATTCTACAATGCTATTACTAAAAACTTGATACATGAATATTTGCCATGTGATTACGAGACAATTTTAAACCATCAAAATCCTCAAGGTTCATCGATGTTAAACGAGTTGGGGTATTTATTTGACATGATGCATAAGGCTCAAGAAAAAAACGTAAAAATTTACAACTTCTCACTTGCATTGAGTCAAAACAAGGAAGCTAAATTACAAGGTTTGATCAACAATAATGAGGGCGAAAACTTGAATTCGACCGATTTGAGAAACATGATAGTGAGATTTGGTCAATTCCTTTTCAATCAATTAAATCATGATATTCAAAACCAATTCCAAGATAAATCGATTGAGGATTTGATGAAAATTGAGCATGAAATCACTATCAAGGGCAATGGTGGATCTTGTCCAACTTACGAGAAAAGGCAAGGATACCAATTTTCTCTTGACTTGGTTACGCCCCCTAGTAGTGTTCTCAACAAATTGAGTATATTATTGAATCCTCAAATAACAAACAAAAATCAAATTCCTTCCACGCCTTCTACCACTCGCAAGAACCACAATTTGTTGACCTATCTTGAATATTCTTTAAACCAGTTACACAGTTCACCATGCCAACAGCACCAACATCAATATCCTCATACTCTTGAGATTAAGAGCACAGTCACGAGGTTGCCTCCATTGCTCACAATGAACCTTAATTTCACCAATGAGGAGTTCAAATTGGTAAACAGTTTTAAGAAGCTTCTTGTTCCTGAATTTTATACTATAAACAACAAGAACAGGATCTCTCTCAAATCGGTTGTTTCTTCATTGACTGAAGGGGTTACGAAATATGAACTTGCGGGTTATGTCTGCGAGATAAGTCATCAATCAGAGTTGTCACTGGGATTCCACAACTTAGTGACTTATTGTAAAATCGATTCACAGTGGTATTTGTTCAATGATTTCTTGGTTATGCCAATTCCAGAAGAAGAAGTCTTCAACGTTACGTATCCTTGGAAGAAGCCTGTTATTTTGATGTATCAAGATGCAGACAAGAAGACTGAATTCAATTACCTCAAGAAGGAAACCTTCAGTCAAATTCCAAACTTGAACGATTCAATTCTATACCGTGATCATTTCGCAGGCACGATTCGTGAGTCATATAAGAAAGAATATGAATTGTTGACATCTGAGGAAGCACCCTCTCTCGGCTCATTGGTCGCCATTGATGCAGAGTTTGTGGCATTGTGCCCTGAAGAATTGGAAATCCATTCCGATGGTTACAAGAAGTTGATAAAGCCAAAACAGTTATCATTGGCTAGAATGTCTGCCTTGAGGGGAGATAATGGACCAAAGCAAGGTGTTGCATTTATTGACGATTACATTGTGCACACAACTGAAATTTATGATTACCTCACCAGCTTTTCGGGTATTGAGCCACAAGACTTGGATCCTATCAAGTCGGAGAAGAATTTAGTTACCCTTCAGACAGCATACAGAAAGCTTTGGCTCTTGTTGAACTTAGGGGTTGTATTTGTGGGACATGGCTTGTACAATGATTTTAGATGTATTAATTTACAAGTTCCAAGTGTTCAAATCAGAGATACCGCCGAGTTCTTTTACAAGAGTGATTTCAAGAGACAGCTTGGATTGAAGTTCTTGGCATATGTGCTTTTGAGGGAGAAGGTGCAGACGGGCAATCATGATTCGATTGAGGATGCACACACGGCGTTGTTATTGTATAAGAAGTACGTGGAGTTAAAGGCTACGGGTACTTTCGAGCAGACTTTGAATTTTATTTATTCTGAGGGCCAGCAGCTTCGGTTCCGAGTTCCAGAGTAGTGTAAAATATGTATAATAGATATTGTTAGAAATCAGTAGAAAGTAGAGACTTTAGGATCAAGTGGAATAGAAATTACACAGAGAAAGCGAAATATGCCAGAGAAGGTAAACAGTACAGATTCTTAAGTCACGATAATTTAGTATGACTTACTATGAAACGTTGACGTAGAGAAAGAGAAATATGTCAGAAAATAGTAAGCAAAATAGATTCTGAACTGACGTGATTTGATTGACATGGAGAAAGAGAAATATGCCACAGAATGGGAAGCACACGGTCTCTAACTGACGAAAGTTTATTATGACATATCATGAATGTTGACGTTTTGTGAAAATTGTGGGGAAGGAACTTTTGGCTGGAGTGGCGTCATATTTACCTGATTTGAGTTTGGTGCCTGAAGCAGGCATGTTTTAGGACGGAATTAGTCTCTTTTCAGTAGGTGTTTTTGAGTTATCGAACCATAATTCTCGACAAGATCTACTGTCCTTATCTGGACTGCATTTCGATTTCAAACGCGCCTTAAAACAACTCCACATCTCGTGTTTTGGAACACCACATCGCGACATTTACTGAAAGGGAAAACGCGAGACTTTTTAAGGCAGTGGTGTACGGTTTAGTTCTAGTACCAAGAGCCCTTCCAGTATCACGAGCCCTACAAGTAGATCACCAAATAGCCCTCTTAGACGACTTCAAACGCCAGGTCCTCGTCAAATCCTAGAATTCTAGCAGTTCAACTTTGATGATATCTTTTTTTTTCAATTTCATTTCTCAATCTTATGGGTGCAAAATCTTCAAATCTACTATTGATAGAACGTAGTATACATTAGAGCGAACTCAAGAATATGTACAAGTAACTCACCAAAGCAATCTTGCGATGCTAGGTAGAATTCTCGGAATGCAAGCAGATTTTTGGCTTTACTAACCGGTAGTGCAGTCGAATGAAAAATCACAAATGTGAAGAGAGAAAAGTGAAAAATAGACCAGTCAAGAGATGGTGTTGGGTATCATTCAGGGTGCTGCTTACAACAAAGCGGCGGCAACAGCAGCGAAACCAACAAAGCCGAAAGCAATGGAGTTGGAGTTAGCCTTGTTGGCAGTTGGGACAGCTGGGTGGGTACCGTTGGAAGGAGCAGTAGCGGAGGAGTACACAGAGGTGAAGGTGGATTGTTGGGTCTCAGTGTGGACGACACCGGTGGACTTGGTGATGGTAGGGGTGGAGGTGATGTCAACGTAGGAAGTGCCTTCTGGGGTTGGGGCAGCAGGAGCTGGAGGAGCTGGAGCTGGGTTGGTAGGAGCAGCCTTGGTAGGAGCAGGAGCTGGAGGAGCAGGAGCTGGAGGAGCAGGAGCTGGGTTAGTTGGGGCGGCCTTGGTAGGAGCAGGAGCTGGAGGAGCAGGGTTCTCGGTCTCTGGGCAGATGGTGGTGTAGATGGTCTCCTCACCTTGGACGGTGGTGGTGATCACAGTCACAGAAGTGGGAGCAGCAGGAACAGGAGCAACAGTGGTTGGCTTGGTGCACTTGTGGTCCTCGCAAGAGGTGATGGTGACATCGGTGGTGGTCTTGTGGGTGACGGTCTCGACGTCGGCGTCGGCAGGAGGAGCAGGAGCAGGAGCAGGAGCAACGGTGGTTGGCTTGGTGCACTTGTGGTCCTCACAAGAAGTGATGGTGACATCAGTGGTGGTCTTCTGCGTGACAGTGGCGGTGTCGGCATTGACAGCAGCGATCAAGGCGGCAGCGGAAACGAGGTATCTGTATTGCATTTCGAAGGTTACTAAAGAGTGGCTGAAGTTGGAAGGGATGAAGTGGGAGTAAAGTTGGCGAACCCTGGGTATTTATAGTTGTAGAGCAGAGGGGCGTCCTGTGATAGCCGACTGCATTTAGACCGTGTCTATTATTTGTTGATACTCCTGTGAGGCCACACAGCGATTCACGCGTGGCATGCAGATGTCAAACAACGCCTGGTCTGGGCCCAGGTCGGTTCCAAGTATTGGAACACTTTTAGGTGTTTATGTTTATGATTTCGCGTGCAAAATACGCGTTTTTTCACCTGTGTGCAGGGGAAAACAAACACAAGATACGCGTTGACAGGCTTCTCGTGATTTGAGTGGGGTCACAACTGGGGACAAAAGGGCCACTGCCAATGGGGAATCCCGGGCCAGAAGCCGGTGCTCAGTTGCGGAGGAAACGGTGCAGCATCATCGCAGCAACATCGCGACGCTTTCGGCACAACTCCACGCAAAAAGGGCGAGAATGCACCCCAATTCGTAGACTTTCACCCCGAGAAGAACACAGTTTGACATGTCTCACAAATCTTGACGCTTCTTCCTGGCAATTTTGCATAGTTTCAGGTCCCTACTTGGGCCGTCCTCGACCATTCGTCAATAGCCATCCCATTAATGGAGGAGGCTGTGGTAATCAACGTGCTTTTTGCCGTTTGCGTAGCTCGAGTCGTGACACTTGTGCCATGATGGAATTGAGGTGAATGTACGCCCAATGCGGCAAGCAGTAGTAACTCTGGCAGATGATGGCCAGGGCGTGTCAGAAACTGGGACAAACCGGGGGCCGTGTCTTGATTCGGCCTCCTTCCTTCACAATAGGGCGGTACCTGAGAGTTTCTAACCCCGTGTTAGACGTGCAGAATCTGCCAATGCCGGATCGGGCTCTTGAGCGTCCATTCTGGGTATATGAGCCCTAATTGTGTGAAACCTCCACATTGCAAGAATCCATGGGACAGAGGCCATTGGGCTCGAAACACAAGAATAGAACATGTCTTGGGGCGCAGTCTGATGCCGTGGTCCTTCCTGTGGTCCGAGTCGTTGCCCCTGACACGGAGATGCAGCTGATCTTGTGAATATGCAATGTAATATGCATAGTCGCGGTTTATTCAAATATGTGAAGTGGTGATACTAGTTGAATTTTCAACTGAGACACCAGCAGCTACATGCGGGACTAAAGGGGACGTTTAGTGTAGTCACATGTCAGAGAAGACGAAGGTTTGGAATGGAGTACGACTTGGATCATTGGACCACATTGGAATGGAACAGAGTGAATTCGTGTGTTTCGAATTTCCTAGGCGAACAAATTAGGCCATTCTGAGCTACAATTTGAGACTACACACTCTGTGTCATGGCATTTGGCAATTTGAGACTTAATTTCTGTGTACATGGCATTAGGCAATTTGTGTACATGGCAATTTCTGTCTATACAGCACATTAGGGTATCGTCTGAACACATAGCCAGAGATGCATGTTCTGCTACAGTTAATATGCTCCGAATTTCATACAGTCCGTGGTTGCACTTTCTAAACCATTTCATTCTAAGAGGCAAGAATTGCACCCATTTGACATGTAAATTGACTGATATGAGAGATTCCAATTTCACCATACATGTAAATTGACTGATATGGGAGATTCCAATTTCACCATATCAATTCTTGTCATGGTAAAATCCGTCTATACCTCCTACCCCTAATTAAACGAAAGCTAATTGCCGTTCTTCTGTCAGTCTAGTTTACTCCGTTAATTCCAATCCATATTTCTCGATATACATTCACATTCCCGACATTGCCCCGACCCGTTTTCTCAACTTTTTTGAACTTCGTAAATAGCAAAGTCTTCAAGTACTCCGTCTCCAACGACAATAGCCAATAACTCAATCGTCTAAATCCTCATTGTATCAACCTATACTACACTAACTTCCTACTGGGTCCAGTTATTCTATTTATATGCCTCTCCCTATATAATACATTTTAATTCAACATAAGATTCATTTCCCAGTCCTTGATGACACTTACCCAATCATCACGGGATTCATTCATTCTCTTTCTCCGCCACACCTCCAACATGATCTGTCTGGCACCCCAGTAACTACCAAGATACTGGGCTATATCAGCACCCCATTTTTTGAAGCTGGTCTGCAAATTCAACGAGGTCGCCTCACATCCAGCAATAAACCCTTGCCAGAACAAGGGAATGATGGAAGCTTCTCCGTCTCGGATTAGCCTTTGGATATCATTCAAATGCCTCAAGGTCTTAGCCACTTTAATCTGCAACTTTTGAGGTGAGACTTCCTTGATCAACCTATTGAAATAGATCAGCAACGCATGATAGAACGAGAAGATATGGTGGTATGTGATCTCGTGCATGGGGGAGAAGAACTTCTTGTCGGAATAATCGTCATCAATTTCGATCCCATTGAATTCCTTAAGATCTTTATCCACTTCTATCTCGTCTTCGTCAATCTTTTCTTCCGACGGAGAATCCTCATACAATTTCCAGTCAAGCTTCCAGTTTAAAAGCTTCTTGTTCAACACATTGACCCTGTGGGTGAAGTCGTCAGGCAATTTCTGGTAAACTTCCTGATGGTGGATTTTTGTTCTTAGCAATTGCACCGTTTCACTGAAAAGCAAAATGAGCGAGTTTGGCAATCCGTACAATGCATCAGTAGCAAAGTTTTCGTCGTTTTTGTTGGTGTTGATTAATTTCTTGTTGACGAAAGAAGGCGACGTGTCTTTGACAATTCCTTTGAGGCTGTCGTTGACAATGAAATCAATTTTACCCTTCTTCATATTACCAAACTTGTCTCCATTCACATCATAGGACGCATCTTCGCTGGTAGCAAAGTCGCTCTTGATACTTTCCAAGTCCAAACAAGTCGAATCTTGAATGAGCTTCAACGACAGGAAAATACGATGGAGAATTCTCGCCTTTGAAGACAACTTCTTCTTGTTGACCATTTTGGCTGCGATGACTTTTCCACACCATTTGATGTAAAAGTTGGTGTCTTGCATTGTACCCCAGACCAAGTCCACACTGATCATGGACATGACGGCACACAAGACATCCTTATACTTCTCGTTGGACACACAGTGTTCAACGCCAGATTGGACTGCGGACTTGGAATTGAGCAATTGTTTGACAAACAAACTGGCCTGGTTTCTTAGACGAATTCCAAGATTGAGGTAGTATTTCATGGCGTCCGAGTTCTTGGGAAACTTGGACTGTAAATTGAATGCAGAAACGGCTAGAAGCGCATTGAGCAATGCATTCTTAGCTGAGGATGTATGTCCCAAAGACAGAAGTTCTCCAATAGCCATGACGGCCCTAGGAAAGTAGATGGTTTTCCATGGATTTTCTGTTAACGGAATGACTGTCATCAAGTCCGCAACCTGAGTTATGTAGTAGTTGAGCAAATAACGTGTTAAAGGCTGGACTTGAAGAGCAGTTGAAGGAAGCCCAAAACTGGGACCCGAAGGGTTGGAAAACGAGATATTAAATCCGAGTTTGGGCTGGAGAGGATTCTGGACTATGCACATAATGGAAGAAGGCATCGTGACACTACTGGGACCCGATTCTCCCTCCACAATGTCGGTAGATTCTTCCTCGTGATGGGTGTTCGAAAGCTTCGAAGCATGCAAATGGATTTCCAAATCCTCATTGAGTTGGTATGGATTGTTGTAGTAGTAGTTGTTGTAGTTGGAATAATACAAGTGCTGGTTGGTTGGGTCGATGATAATGTTGGAAGTTTCGTGTGAATTCAAAAGATTAGACATGGCCATATTATTAGATTCCATGGGACCTGCAGAGGAACTCATGCTATTGGTGCCATCTCTGGGAGTGGGCTGGCGAGGTGTGTTGACGCCCATGTTGTTGTTGTTTCTATGAAACACCAAATTCAAGAAATCATTTTGGTTGGTGTTATAAAGACCAGTGGGTGTAGTGCTGGAATTATTGACAGGACGCGACGAGGGGCTCCCTTGGTTGGAGTTGAGGTTGCTATTGGTGGTGAAATTGTTCATGAAATCCAAGAATTGGGAGTCTCCGTTCAATGCTGCTGCTGTTAAGAGAGCATCATCTCTCAATTCATTAGAGAGCCATAATTGGTCATGGGGCGCTTCACTGAGCGGTCTCGAGGCACCAGGAAACCTCTTCATGGGCCGGACCAAGCTCGATGCTGCTGGAGACTCTGAACGCAGTGGAAAGTTCACTTTTCGCTTCTTTGTAGCTAGATTGTCACCCAGGTCTCGGGACCCTTGGAATACACCAAACGGCCCCAAAAGCTTGGTTTTGCCCTCGGAATTGACTAGTTCGTCCGCACCCGAGTTCTGAAGAATGCCCAAGTCCCTGTCCATCTCGCCATAGGTCTCGTAGGGCTTGCAATTGAGATTTTCATCCCACACCACAAACGCCACATTCCGGCGCTGGAAGAACTCGGCACCCTCCGATTCTTCTTCGGGGAGGTTGAACGACACCAGCAGCGACTTGGGGTTGCCGCTTTTGTTGTTGAATTGGAGCGGAAGGGACCATTTGAGCTTGATGTCGTAGCCAGAGCACACCAAGCCGGATTTGGTGCAGTTGTTGCAGTACGGACGAGTAAGATCACAGCGGATTTTTCTGGAACGGCATGTGAAGCATCCGGTGAACGATTTGGACCGCTTTGCCTTGGGGCCTGACGATGCAGGGGCGCTTGCAGGGGCAGAAGACGAAGTGGATGAGCTGGTTCCAGAGCCCTTGATATCGGAGGCCAGATCGCGGGAATCAGTGTCCCGTTTGGGCATTATGGAAGACGAGGCGCCAGAACAGCTGGTGGATGCGGTAGTGGGCCTCTGGCTGGTGTTTGTGTGCCTCTAGGCTGGTGGTTTGGTTTCTAGTGTCACCAGATGGAGTGAAGTTTAGGACAAAATTCCAACACGGGCAGGACGCGAGTCAAAGTGGAAAGAAGATGGCCGGGTCAGACGAGGGCCGAGTAGTCGATTGGGACGCTTTTTGCAGGAGAAAGGACGCGTGAAGGGCTAAAAGACAGAGGGTGGAGATGGAGGTGGAATGGTGTTGTGCGGATTGAAACGGAAGTCATCGCCGAGGTCAGCCGTTAGTTACGTAAGCAGACACTTGGGGGAGGGTGGTGGGAGGTGGAGCGACGGCGGGACGGCCGGGAAAACGCGTTGCGTGCTACATGCGGTGGTTGGGGGTTCGTCAGATTGTCGTGGATCGCCGGGATGGCGGCGGGGCCGGCCGGGCTGGGGGTGTTGGTGGATGCTATGTTCTGTAATGGGCAATTTGTGGCGGGCTGGGTGCAGGACAGCAGTGTGGTTATGTGCATGAGCGCTATATGCACGCCTCGAATCAGTAGGACACCATGTCGAGCTCGTTCTCCTCCTCGGAGTCGATGGTCTCGCCCTGGCTCCGCTTCTCCCACACGCTGACGATGCGCTTCAACGCGATCTCCGCACTTCCCGACCCCAACTGGGCCGAAATCCGGAAGAATTTCATCAACACGTATTTTTCCTCCTCGTACATGCAGTTGATTCCCGCCACCAACATGGGCCATTGGATCATCATGACCGAGTTCTTGATGCCCTGCTCCGGAATCCCGGGACAGTCCTTCAAAAACGACACCAACGCAATTAATTGTGTGTTAAGACTCTGGATTTGTGGGGCGTTGTATGGAATGCGAAAGAAGCGAGTAAGAATGGTGATGATGGCCGCAAAACAGAAGCTCTGTTGCGACACGTCCATCCAGCTGATGATGTGCTCCTCCTTGTTGTAGCGAATGACGTCGACGAGAAGAAGCGACTTGGGCAACTCGGGCAAAATGCCGTTTTTGTCGACGAACTCCAAGTTGAGCTGATGGTAGAAACCCGCAAGAAGCCGAATGTATTCGGTGGTGTCGTCGGCCACAAACTTGGTGCCCTGGCTTCTCTTTTTGTTGAGGATCTTGATCAAGTCACGAAAGTAGTAGAGACACGAATAATGGAAGCCAAAGAACACGTTGAAGCCCTGTTTGGTAGCGATTCCGTACTGTTTTAGCACGGACAACTCGTGGGGATGGTCCAAGTTGACCAAGAGGTCCAACTCCAGGTCCAGCTTGATGGTTCCGCCCAAACGGGAACTCACTCCAGCAAGCATTTCGAGCGAAACGAACCAGAATTTGCAGAGAATAAACGTTTTGGAAAGACGGATTTTCTTATCGTTGGATTTCACAATCAAACCTTTGGCTCCACGGAGATGGGGACGCCAGTTCTGGGCCGAAGACAACGCATTTGAGGCCGTAAGAAGAAGCATCGTGAGCAACACCGCCTCGATATTCGAATTGAGCTCGTCCCGGTGCATCTTTTCCGAGCATTTGGTGACGGCCGGGGCTAGCAATTTCAAGCAGGTGGAAAGGTAGAAATGGAACGCATCGTTGTCCTTCTCGAGCCGCTTCTTCTGGTACGAGAGCTTGGCCCCCTGGGCCAAGATCGCGGCCATGAGAAACGGGGCAAGCGTGGCGTGGATCAACATGATGTCTCTGATGGGAATGGAGTAGGTGTTGGAGTCCTCGTGGTGGTTGCCCCAGGGGTTCAAGATCAAGGCAAACTCGTAGTAAAAGTCCTCGAGATAGAAGCGCTCCTCGATGCCGTTGACCTTGATGGCCTCGATGGGCACGTGGGCCGGCGACGACGACTCGTTGTCGTCGGCCAAGTGCGGCGAGGACATGGCATGCTGTTTGTAGAAGTTGTTGGCGTAGTCGTCGAGGCCGGCGGCCTGGCGGTCGAAGTTGGCGGTGTCCATGATGTCGCTGACGAGGTTGTTCAAGTCCTTGGCGATCAAGCTGAGGTCCTCGAAGTCGTAGAAGTCGGTGCTGATGGGTCCAGCCGTGGCATGGCGGATCTCTTCATTGAGCAAGTTGTCGATGGAAGTGAGCTTGTATGGCTGGATTGAAGCGGCCGACGGCGCCGGAGTGGCGGTAGTTGCGGTTTCGGCGCCGCTTTTGGGCACAGAAAGCACAGGCAGGCTCATGGTGGCCAGATGGGCCAGTTCTTGCAGTGAATCGGAGCTGTCCTCGTCCGACGGCGCCTTGCGCTTGCGTTCTGGATGGTATACCTGGATGGTCAAGGGCTTCTCGGCCTTCTCCTCCAAGTACTTCTTCGAAACACGGAGAATCCGTTCGCCTATGCTGGGATAGGTGCATTCCTTCAGAAGACGGGAACATTGGAAGCACGACGGTTTGGCCTCGTCACACTTGATCTTGCGGCGCTTGCACTCACGACATCCGCCCTTGCTGTACTCGCCTCTTCGGCCCTTTTTGTCGGGCCCCGACGGCGGGGCCGGGTCTTTGGATGCTGTTGTTGGTGTCAATGTGGAGAAAGGATGAGGAGAACACGGGGAAAACGGCGACAAACGGCGGCAAACGGGCACTTTGGAGACGTGGGAGGACGGAGGACCACAGGGACGAGGAAATGGCTCGAAAAACAGGCGTCGGGTGCAGTTGTGGCCACTAAATACACCTGGAGATGGACGTTGCGCTAATTAGAGATGAAGTAAATACAGTAAATAGCGCTGTCAAGAGCGCAAATATACAAATCGAACCGTTTCGTCCAGACAATGAATACGGGACGAAAAACGACGGGGGAAGTGGCGACAGAGGGGCGCCACACGGGCGCCGGTGTGGGGGGACCGTGACTGGAGCTACAGAGGGGGGAACGGGGGCGGACGGTGGAAAGAACTGGGCTTGGTAGCGGAATGCGATAAAGTGTGAAGCGCAATTGCATGCCGTTTTGAGCAGATAATAAATGAAAGAGTGAGAATAAAAGAGAGAGTGAGCATAAAAGAGAGAGTGGGTAGTGAGGAATAGATAGTGAGAAATGACAGTGAAATGATAGTGAAATGATCGTGAAATCATAGTGACATCATAGTGTGAAATGATAAACGGAAATGAGAAATGTATAGTGATAAACGGAAATGAGAAATATGTAGTGTGAACTGTTAGTGAAATGATAGCGAAATGGTACTGATTAACGGAAATGAGAAAAGTACAGTGTGAAATGGGTAATGAGAAATGATAGTGTGACATGATACTATGAAATGCATACTGAGAAATGCATACTGAGAAGAGTGAATATAGTGAAAGCGAGTACGTGAATAGTGTCTAACGTTGAGTATTATTATCATATTATCATATTTTCATAGTTTCTAGGGTCTGTGGCTTTTTGAAGCAAATAAAGCCGATGACACAGTATATGCTTGTTGCGAAAAGGGCACGGAAATGGCCCCTGATGGCTGGAAGGTGGCGCACTGTAGGAGTGAGATGAGCAGTGGAATTACATTGTTAAAGTAGCAGTTCCACCGTGAGTGGGGGTCAGTGTGAGTCAGTATGGCCTGTTAATATGGACCAGCGTGGGGGCCACTTCTCAGTATCAATTCAATTAATTCTGATTTAATTCGAACTTGACTCTTTCCACAGGACAATAGCTACCCTTGTAATTATCTAATTAGACGTTGCATGTACTTTGATGGTTTTTTGGCAGGTCAGGGTCTGTGCTCAAGACGAACAGAAAATACCAATGTCCTCACTTTGGCGAACTTCTCAAACACGCATGTATGTATGTACTTCGGTCTAAATTCCGTTGTAACACCGTCGGGGCTTTTCCACTACATTCCTCGGTCGCAGACCCGGCATCCGACGCAATGTCTTTGTGCCTTCTGGTTATTCTCTTTGTGAATTCTGAAACTTCTTTGTCCAAAACTTCCTGTGAATTTTGCACTTCTTTGTCAGTTTCGGATCGTGTTACACCTTTTGTCCTCATTCAGCAAAGGAAGCCCCCACATGTCCTGACTGCCGAGTCCCGATTCCCCATGTAGAGCCCTCAAGCCATTCGGAGAAGAAACCGGGTTGCCGTAAGCCTCTTTGTCTTTGATTCTGTGCCGTAAGCGCAAATCGAGATGGTTACATCCATCTCGTCTGAAACTTTCGACCAATAAAACTGTTTCGGAATTCAAGCAATCCTGGCTCCTATTCTTGGGATGCTAAAAGAGTTAATTTGCCTCGGTGTCCAAGTCGTGAATACGATTTCCAAAATCGTTATTGTGGACTTTTCAAGGCCGTAGAATATGATTTCCACCATGATAGGATATAATTTTTTCAGTCCTCGTAGATTCTGATTTTCCAACACTGTGGTTATCGATCTTTTAATTGAAGCAGGGTTTGGATCTTCAAGACATTGTCGGTTATGGATCTTCTGAATGAAGTGGATTATGAATTTTCTAGACACTGTAGCCTATAATTTCCAACGTCGTACCGTATGGTGGATCCAATTTTGACTGGAGTTTGCTTAATTTATTAAATTGATATTCCATTTTCTATATTTCCAGTCGATATGAATTTTCCTAATGAACATCAATATTCTACTTTCTCAGTCTGTATGAATTTTCTTCATCCATATTCTACATTCCCAGTCTATATGAATTTTCTTCATCAATATTCTACATTCCCAGTCTATATGAATTTCTTCATCAATATTTTACATTCCAAGGCTAATGAATTCATAGATTACATGGATTATTATTCTATCCGATGTCTATATATTTCTAAAACCAGGCGTCCAGCCAGAAGAATTAAAGTCAAGGCACTGCCTAGTATGCAACAACATCCACGTTTTTCTCGTCATCAGACACTTCAACACCTCCATCCCGCATGTCCCAGCTCTTGATGATCTTCTTGAGTGCATGTTCGGCACTTCCAGATCCCAATTCAGCCAATGCCCGAAAGAACTTAATAAGTAGATACTTGTGATGTTCCTCGGTTATGTTCTGAGCTGCCACGTACATAGGCCATTGGATCATCAGGATCGAGTGCTCGATAATGCTGCTGGGGGCTCCAGGACATTTTTCCAAGTACGAGATAAGCGAAACCAAGCGATGGATAAGGTCCTGAATATGGGATAAATAGTAAGGTTCCTCGAGGATTTCGGTAAGAATGCTGATGATTCCCGCCAAGCAGTACGCCTGCTGGGAAAGATCCATCCAGCTGATGGAAACGTTGCCTTCTTGGGCAAAAACCACGTCCACCAACTCTCCACTAAGACTCGAGGAAATGCAATTGTGGGAAATGTAGACTTTCTTGTATTGTTCGTAGAAACCCGCCAATATCCGGATATACTCAAGCGAGTTGGAGCACTTGAAGTCGTCGCCCCATGTTTGGCGCAAATTGTACACTTTGATCAAGTCTCTGAAAAGGTAGACACACTCGTGATTATAGCCAAACATCACGTTGAAGCCGTTTTCCCGAAGAATGCCAAACTCACGCAACACCGACTGTTCGTAGGGATCCGAAATATTGACCACGGAATCGAGTTCGACGTCCAATTTGAGCGTGCCTCCAAGAGGCGAACTCAAGCCAGCTAACATCTCAAAATCAATGAACCACACCTTGCAAACGATCAAGGTCTTGGACTGGCGGATCCGGCTGTTGGTGGCCTTCAAAATGATGTCTTTTGCGCCCTTGAGATGCGGTCTCCAGCCCTGTTTCTTGTTCGCCGCATTGGCAGAAGTTAGAAGAAGAACAGTAAGAAGAATGGCCTCGATATTGGAGGTCAAGTCGTTCTTAACGCTTTTATCCCGATTTCTGCTCAATGCCGGTCCCAAAAGACTAAGACACGTGGAGAGATACGAGCCATAGGCTTCTTGGTCTCGTTGGAGATGGTTCTTTTCATATGACGTCTTAGCACCCTGGGCCAAGATAGCAGCCAAAAGAAACGGTTCTTGCGACGAGTACATCAACAACACGTCCCGAATCGGGTTTGAATACACTTTTCGGGACTCGTCGTAGGCTCCAAACGGAAGAAGCTGGTTGGCAAAACCGTGGTAAAAGTCCTCGAGATAAATGCGCTCGAAGCCGGTGTTGACCTTGATGAAATCCACGCCTATGTGGCGGGGAATGCTGTTGTGGGGCTCCTGTGTTGTCGGAGCAGAAAAGTCGGTCTTGAAGATTTCTGTGTCGAAGGTTTTGGAATTAGATGGAAACATCATGTCACTGACAATTGTGTTCAAATCCGAGGCCAACAAGCTGAGATCTTCGTGGTTGTAGATGGTGTCCCAGCCTAGGGACTTGGGGCTGTCGTTGGGATAGGCGGAGGACGTGAAGGAGTTGCTGGAGAAGCCGGGAATGGAGGTGTCGTCGTTGGGAAAGGACGTGGATAACGGAAGCGGTGTGTCTCGGGAAAGCGAGTCGAACAGACTGGGAGTGTCGCTGATCAAGGTACCAATGGGCAGGTTGGACGGAAGAGGCGACTCGTCTATCTTGGGGGCTGTGGTGGAGACCAGACTGGACCGTCGCATTTTCTTGGTCTTCTTGAACCCATTGGTCCACAGGTAAAGCTTGATGTTGAGGTCTTTTCCAGACGGATCGGACGGCGACGGAGTCGGGTTCTCGTCCAAATAGCGTCGGCTGACCCGAAGCACCTTTTCGCCAGCTTTTGGATAGGCACAGTCCTTGCTCAATCGAGTGCAATTCACACACATCGGCTTTGTTTCGTCACATTTGATCTTTCGGCGCTTGCATTCGCGGCAGCCGCCACGGGAGTAGTCTCTTCGACTAGGGGACGTTTCCTTTGGGGGGGACATGGCATTTCGTGGAGGTAAAACGCAGGCGATGAGGTTGGAGATGGTGAAAAATGGGCAGAAATGGGAGAAAAATGGAGTGGAGTCGGCGAAGTTTGGCGAAATTTGGCGATATACGATGGTAAAGTAGCCGCTGGGGTTGGAATCGATGGTAATATAATAGGGAAAAGGCTCAGAACGGTGTGCTACAGATAGGGCATGCCGTGAAGATGGAGATAGTTAGCGGGAGATGCCCGATTGAGATGGCGGAGGGAGAGGTAGGTACACGACCCGAGGTGGAGGGTGGGAACGGCACCTTCGGGCGCAAAGGGGGAGACGCACGCAACGGGACGGATGCCGATCTCGGTCTGGCCAATCAGAGCCCTCGAAGCGCCCCAATTGGCCCCAATTGACCCCACCACCTGTCCGTATTGCTCCGACATTTGGGCCGTTTGATTTTGCCCAAAAAGCCCAAACCGCGACACTTGCTCAAAATGGATTGCGAAGTGAAAAAGAGAAAAGAGTGAGATAGACTAGCGCAAGCGGACTTCCCAAACGGGACTGGGACCATATTGAAGAAGTGAAACGTCTGGGGTAATAAGAAGATATTGCCGTGGTGCTTGAAAGAATTGTCATAATAATGAAATCTAGGAACGTTGCAAGGGTCCATGGTGAAGAAGGGCCGAGAATGTGTGAACAACTGGAATAGAATGGGCACTTTTGTGGTGAGAGAATGTGGAGAGAAGAAGAGGCAGAAAGTTACAGGAAGGAGGCATAGGAGAGATAGGAGGGAGGGATGTGGAGATGGGCTGTGCTGTGCGTTTCCAAAACGGAATTGGTGCACTATTGTGGAAAGGTGGAAATGGGTGGTATGAATTGTGATGCGAATGGGAGGTTCATGCTTAATTGGTGGTTTTAATGGTCATTGGTGATATTGGAATTCTGGAAAGGTGCAAAATTAAAAATTTGAGAAAATTACAGATATTAAATAAAAGAGAAGATGGAGATTTGAAGTCGACAAATTAGAAACCATCAACTTTTGGAAAGTAGACTCAGCAATTGGAAAGTAGAATCAGCGATTTGGAAAGTAGAATCAGCAATTTGGAAAGTAGAATCAGCAATTTGGAAAGTAGAGTCAGTTATTTGGAAACATAGGTTGTTCAAACGATTGAAAGGTGAAAGTTAATGATTGAATCTATTTTCTGATCATGTCAAAAAAGGAGTTTCCACTAGAACCCAATCTGGTCAAATGCTTTCTCGTTTACTCTTACTGTCACTATTCAAATGTTCGTGATAGCGGAGCTCCTTCCTTTATTTCTTGCTTTTCCACTCATTTTTGTGGTCTCTTTTGCACCTAAATTTCCACCACCAGATGTTCCGATCACAATTCTTTAATTTGTTTCAATTTCAAGATCGGACTTCGAGAATTCCAACCTCTCAATGCTGCCGATTATACCAGCAGTATCCATTTAGCATTATCTGCATTCTTAGAGCCGTATTTTGTGTCCGCTTCAGCTAATTCTGGTGGAGGGATTACTTTTGGTGGAGGGACCTCGACAATTACCCCACAAAAAATTCACCAAAAGACCACAAACGTCACAGATCTTCGTATGTGTCTCTCATTCGCCACAAGGCCACCATAGAGGGCCAGACGACGCTGTGTCCAGCCCAGACCCTGGCATAATTTGCTCCCTCCACCATCGAGTCACGTGACCTGCAGCCATGACATCATAAAGCAATATATAAGACCAGATTTCTGCAACTTCCTCTTTATCCAACAGCTGCCCCAATGACCGTAGCTAAACACTGGAACTACAGTGACGACATTGTCGTCACCCAATTGAAGGGTTTGGCCCGTTCAAACCCTGCAATTCGCCTCATTCCATCGGAAAAGGTCGTCTTCAACCCCCATTCAGACACCTCCAAGAAGGTCACCTTGATCAGTGGAGGCGGTGCTGGCCACGAACCGTTACACGGAGGTTTTGTGGGTCACAATCTCCTTGATGCGGCCGTCAGTGGTGCCGTTTTCGCCTCTCCTTCCACCAAACAGATCATGGCTGCTGTCAAGACCAAGTCCGACAAAGAGAAGGGAACCATCATTATCGTCAAAAACTACACCGGAGACGTGTTACATTTCGGCCTTGTGGCCGAAAGAGCCAAGAGCGAGGGCCACAACGTCGAAATGTTGATTGTGGGTGACGATGTGGCAGTTGGAAGAGAACAGAACAAGATGGTAGGAAGAAGAGGATTGGCCGGAACTGCTCTTGTGCATAAGATTTTGGGAGCTGCAGTCAATTCGAAGGTCAATGACTTGAAATCCGTGGCTCAGCTTGGCCGTGCCGTGAACGACAGTCTTGTCACCATCGGTGCCTCTTTGGACAGAACCTCGGTTCCTGGAAAGACAGGAGAGGTGCAGTTCAACAAGGAGAATGAAGCCGAGTTGGGCTTGGGCATTCATAACGAGCCCGGAACCAAAATCAGCCCTATTCCCAACATCGACGACTTGGTCAAGGACATGTTTGCCAAGTTGGTGTCTCCAGAAGACAAGGAGCGTCATTACGTGGATTTCGACTTGAAGAACGATGACTACGTCTTGGTGGTCAACAATATTGGTGGAACTTCCTCGTTGGAATTGTACGCCATTGCCGAGCATGTGGCCAAGAACTCCCCATTGGGCAAGCCAAAGAGAGTCTTGGTGAGTGATTTCGTCACCTCGTTGAATGCTCCTGGTTTCTCCATCACCTTGTTGAACTTGTCCAAGATTGACAAGAACAAGGATCTCAAATATTCCAGTGCTGATGTTTTGCAATTCCTCGATGCCGAAACCAACGCTCCAGGCTGGAAACCAAAGACCTTCGCTTCTAGCGAATGGGAGAAGGACAGTGAATTTGTCGATTCTCCAATGAACCACAAGTCCACGGTTACTTCCTCTTTGAAGATGGACCCTGAAAATTTCGAAAAGTCACTCACAAGAGCTTTACACAAGTTGATCGAAGCTGAACCCAAGATCACTAACTACGACACCCTCGTGGGTGATGGAGACTGTGGAGAAACCTTGAAGGATGGGGCCAACGCCATTCTCAACGCATTCAAGAACAAGAAATTCACAGACTTGAGTGACCCAGTTGCTACTGTGTCTGAAATTACCGAGCTTGTGGAGGATAGTATGGGAGGAACCTCTGGAGGAATCTACTCTATTTATTTGACTGCATTGGTTCAACATATCCAGAAATCCGAAGATGTTTCCGTGAAGTCCTTATCTCAAGCCTTCTACTCGGCATTGCATGATGGTTTGTTTCACTACACCAAGGCCAGAGTTGGCGGTAGGACTTTGGTTGATACCCTTCAACCATTTGTTGAGACCTTGAAGGAAACTAGTGACTTGGACAAAGCTGCACAAGCTGCTAAAGAGGGCTCTGACTCCACCAAGAATTTGCAAGCCAAGTTCGGTAGAGCTAGTTACGTTGGTGAAGAGGAATTTACCAAAGAAGGTGGTATTCCTGACCCAGGTGCAGTCGGCTTATTGGCCATAATCGAAGGTTTTCTTGGTAAATAAGTCAGTTTATGGAGTCCTGAATACAAGCTCGCATTTATCTGTATAGAAGATAAGTGCAAGGTGAATTTTATGTACGTTTTGATCGCGAATCAACTGGTGGTATCACCTTTGTAGTTATGTACCTCAGTAGTTATTGGGTGCGAAATCATATAAATGCTAAAATAGAGCCTGGAATGTCACTCTTACTACTTTAAGATACTCTAAGCAAGCTTCAAGCTCCCTGTTGTTGATTGTATCTTTTCCTTTTTCTTGCTTCCTTTTGCTGAATTTCTAATGTCTGAAATTGTTGATATTCCCGAGTCTGATTTCTTTGAAGTTGTCGTTGTTGGCGGGGGTACATGCGGCTTGGCCATGACGGCACGGCTATGTGAAGAATGTCCTGGCTCTATTTACACTGAAGATGAACATCAACGGTTCCATTGGCTCAAACAAAGAGGAAATAGAGTCAATCTCATTAATCACAATGTGTCGTCCAAAACCAAGTACAAACCTACACCAGATGCAAAACTCTACAGACCCAAGAACAAATTTCAACCACAGGAGATTTTGGTGCTTGACACAGTAGCCAATAATTTTATGGGACAATGGCATAATCAGTTTGCTTCTTGCCAAATCCCATATCTCAGATCACCCATGTTTTTCCACTGTGACCCGGTAAATGTTGATGGACTTGTCAGCTATGCCCACCAATGCAACAGAGAAACGGAAAAAGACTTGATGGAGATTAAAAATGTGGTTGGAAAAGAATATTCCAAACATCAACTCAAGAAATTGACAAAAAAGAATGCAAAAAGAGCCCAAAAAAGGCCCATTCCTAGCAACTCGACTGCTGAAGAAAGCGAAAGAAAAGGCATCAACCACGATAAACCAGGAATTATTGATATTAACATGAGGGATTGGAAAGATTACTACCGTCCTTCAACCCCATTATTTCGCGACTACTGTCAAGATATCGTTGACCGCTACAAGCTCCACAACAACGTAAGAAAAGACGAAGTCGTTTCAATCGAATACCGAGAAATCAACGTTGTTGGTGGAGAAGTTGAAAAGCTTGGGAAAGGATTCGTGATTCGTACTCAAAGTGGATCAACTTTTGGGTGCAAAATTTGTATCGTATCTTCTGGCCACCGAGGTGAAATCAACTATCCTGTAAGACCCTTTGTCAGTCCCCAGTTCCCAGAAGGTAGTTGTCATACAACCCACTTGTTTTCTGGTCAAGTGAAATATCTAGGCAAAGAATTGATGGAAAAGCCCAGAAAACTGCCATCGAGAACTATCGTTATTGTTGGAGGAGGATTAACCTCTGCTCAATTGGCTCATGTAGCAGTCAATTCGGGCATTGAAAATGTCTATCTACTCTTCAGAGGACCCATCAAAATCAAGCACTTTGATTTTCACTTGGACTGGGTAACCAAGTATAAAAATGTCAAGAAATCGGCTTTCTACATCAAGTCCACGGATGAAGAGAGATTCCAGATGATTCAGGAGGCCCGTGAAGGAGGGTCCATTAATCCGGAATATTACAAGAAGACAATGAAGCACGTCAAGGATGGTAGACTTAATTTCATGAAATATACTACAATTGGCGACCAAAGTTGGGACCCTGAGTCTAAGACCTGGTCACTTCGTTTGAGAACCAAATCCGACTCCAAAAACTCAGACTCCGAAAATGACACTTATGATACTGTGGAATTGGAAAACGTAGACTATATCTACTTCGCCACAGGCATCAAGCAGAACATTCGGGCGTTAGATTTCATGAAACCAATCGTTGAAGAGCACGGCATCCCTATAGTTCAAGGCTTTCCTTGTTTGACTGACGACCTTCAATGGAATGACGAAATTCCCTTGTTCATGCTTGGAAAGAATGCTTCTCTTAGAATGGGCCCCTCTTCAGCTAATTTAGACGGGGCACGTCTTGGTGCAGAGAGAATAGGCTGGTGCATCCAGTCAGAGCTCAGCCGAGGTGCCTATGAATGGACCAAAGCAGTGGACTCAAAAATTCAAGAGAAATTTGCCAACGACAATGGGGACGATTGTCTGCATTGTCACGAACAAAAGAGCTTGTACAACCTTACTCCAGATTCTTATGAAGACTTAGACGCTAAAATTGACCAGTCTAGTGTTTCAGATGACGATTCTAGTAGTGAAACGGACGAAAGCGAACAACTCCTGTCTGCTTTTGATACAAGATTACGTTTGGCAAGTGGGCAAATGAACTGGTTTGAACTTCTCAATGAGTCTTAGAGACACTTTTTCCACTGGCATTCACAACTCAATTTAACCGTAAAACTATACTTTCAAAGGTTTTCTAGTTCGATTTTAACTTTAGCTCTAATAAAATCCTATCTTTTATATCTACCATATTACAAAAGTAAACTCATGCACTCGAATTTAACTAACTCAAAACTCCAATTAATTTTTGTGATTAACTTTATTGGCTAATCAGTTCATGTAATCCGTAAATATCAAACCAAGAGTTGGTAGGCAGGCTAATATGAGAGCATGTCATTTCCATCTTCGGCATCTGAATCGTAATGATCGCCCTTTTCTCTCATTTCCCAAACCTTTTCCACTCTAGCTAATGCAAACATGGCACTGGCACTTCCAACTTGACCTGAAATTTTGAAGAACCGTCTGGACAATAATTTAGTTTCCTCGTCCGTACAATTTTTAGCGGCTACTAACATTGGCCATTGGATCATCATCATGGACGACTTCAAGCCTTGATTGGGGATTTCGTCCTCGTCAAACTCCTTCAAGAATGCCATCCTAGAAATGATTTTGTTGGAAAGAAACTGAACTTGGGGTGAATCATAATTTTCTTTGAAACATTTGAGTAAGATAGTAATCATGCTGGCTAAAATGTAAGCCTGATGGCATGTATCCATCCAGCTCAAAACCGCCACTGGTTTATCATCCCATCCCTTGCTTCTTCTGAAAACCTCGATG
This sequence comes from Suhomyces bokatorum, assembly GCA_030568615.1. Taxonomy (NCBI): domain Eukaryota; kingdom Fungi; phylum Ascomycota; class Pichiomycetes; order Serinales; family Debaryomycetaceae; genus Suhomyces; species Suhomyces bokatorum. The sequence continues at coordinate 129,031 of JAJMGI010000028.1, read as the reverse complement.
AGATCACCCACATTCAGAAAATCTTTGATAGTGCTTGGATCCAAAATACAATCCTTATTAATAAATTCAATCTGGCTCAATCTGAAAAATTCAGATAGTAAGCGGAAGTAAGCGTACTCGTCGGCTGGCTTGTAGTTTTTGTCATTCCTAAGACGGGCCAAAATCTTGATCAATTCACGAATAGCATCAACGCTGGCGTCGTTGTATCCACTCAATACATCAAAATTGCCGTTCACAACAATGCCCACTTCTTCAAGCACCTTCTTTTCGTATGGATCACAATTTGTGATAATGGAGTCTATTTCCTCTTCGGTCTTGAGAGTTCCACCCAAGGTAGAACTGATTCCAGCCAAAATCTCCAAGGTCACAAACCAGTATTTGCAGAAAATAAGAACCTTTGAACTTTTTATTTTGTTGTTGGATACCTTTAATAGGATATCTTTTGCACCACGTAAATGTGGTCTCCAATCCTGTTTGGAGTTGGCCGCGTTGGCCGAGGTAAGAAGAAGCACAGTCACCAAAACTGACTCGATATTGGACGTCAAATCAGAGTTGAAGTTGCTTGTGGCACTGCCATTCTTTTTGTTTGCACCATACTTGGTACTTTTAACACGGCCATTGCCTCCCAAAGCTGGACCCAATAATTTTAAGCATCGGCTTAAGTATGTACAGTAGGCCTCCTCGTCTTCGGACTTGTTGTACTTTTGGTAGGTGGCTTTTGCTCCATGTGCCAACACCGCAGCTAGGAGGAACGACTCGTTGGATGCACATTGCATGATGATGTCTCTTGCCGGGTTGAAGTAGCACTTCTTGTCGTTGTCCCACGAAGGGAAAGGCAAAATGAGAGTAGAAAACTCGTTGTAGAATTCTGTGAGATACATCTTTTCCTGGTGCTTCTTGAGCCGGATGAAATCCACGGGAATGTGCTTGAGACTGCTGCTGTGATGCTTTTCGGGCTCTTTGAATGTGGATTTCGAGGTCTTGGGAAACGGAGCGCCAGCTATCACCAGGATAGCTGGACCTGGGCCCATGGGCGTAGGAACGGGAGAATTAGAAGTGCCACTGCCGGAGCTGGTGTTGTTCAAGTTGGGGTTGGAGAACGATTGCGAGTTGCCTTGCGAGCTGTGGCCGTCGTCGGTGTCCATCAGCTTGACGGAGTTTTCGGTTTCTGCGTCAAACAGAGCGCCGTACTTGTCGTTGAAATTGCTCTCGAACATGATATTGTTGACGATGTTGTTCAAGTCCGTGGCCAAGAGGTTCAAGTCCTCCTCGTCGAAATACTGGAGCATGTTGGGCTCGTTGAGGTCCTGGAACTTGGGCTGGAGCTGCTGCTGGGGGTTGTCGTTGGCGATGGAGCCAGAACGGAGCTGGTTGGACGAGGTGCTGATGGACGTCTGAACCGAGTTGGGCGACTGGCCGTTGTGTAGCTGGTCAATTGCGTTCGGCGTGGTGGCGTCGTTGAGGAGACTGACGATGGACGTCGGTGTGAACTTGGTATTGAGCGACTGGGAATTGTTGGGCGACGCCGGCGACGACACACCCACGGACGACGGCTTGCGGAGCTTGGCGTAGTCGTTGAAGCCGCCGTCCATGGACCGCTTGAGCCACGACTGCGGTGCCTGGAGCACGCCGGTCAGGTTGGCTCGGTGGTGCATGTTTTTGGCGGACTGGGGCAAGACGTAGGGCGTGGTGCCGTTGGAGTGCAGCTCCTGGAGGCGCTGGGGGTAGTTGACTGGCGTGGTTGCAGAGTAGTAGAGCGACTGGGGCGGCGAGTGTGCCTGTTGCGTCTGCTGGTGGTGCTGGTGGTGCTGGTGGTGTTGCTGTTGCGGCTGCTGTTGAGGCTGCTGTTGTTTGTAGAACGCCGAGTACGCCGGCTTCTGCTGGGGGTACTGGGCGTTGGGAACCGCCAGGTATTGCGGATGGCCGCCGTAGTCGAGGTACTGGGGTGGCAGGTGGCCGGGCACGGGCATGGGGGCCACCAGGGCATTGACACTGATGGGTGCCGTCTGCGGCACCATCCGCGGACCCAAGGGCGAACTGATGCGGGAACCTATGGGAGCAGGCATAGGCGACGCCATCTGGCCCGGTAGCCGGCCAACATGGGCCGGCGCAAGCATGCCAGGCCCGTTGGAACTGTTGGAACTGTTGGAACCGTTGGGTCCGGTTACAGAACGCGACAACGGCAAACTGGCTGGCCCTGCCGGCTCCAGCGGCGCAGGAAACGGCATCTTGGAGTCGGCTTGGTCCGCAGCCAACGCGTCGGGGTCGCCGGCGTCGTCGCCCGGCATCCTGGGCCGTTTTGGCGAAACTAGCACGCCGTGGGCCTCGGGTGTCTCTTTCTGCTGGAGCACTCTTTTCAGCACCCGGGCCACCTTCTCGCCGGCCATGGGATACAGACACTCCTTGCGGAGACGGGCACACTGCCAGCACTGGGGTTTGCCCTCGTCACACTTGATTTTGCGTCGCTTGCACTCTCGGCATCCTCCTTTGCTGTACTCTCGCTTCTTGTTCAGGGCGGAGATGCCCAAGTCAAGCACGCCAGCGGACATGGGGACGGGGCGCAGCGGGAGAAGCAGTATGGAGGGGGAGGGAGCGGAGGGGGAGGAAGGGTGGGGGGCGGGTGTGGGGCAATGGAGGAAGAACGAAGGGCGGGTGGAAAGCTGGGACGCCAGTTCCTGGTGTTATCTGAGATGGACGGGTCGTGCGCGCACCGCGCCGGCCAACGGTTTGACAGCGTGCATACTGCACGCTGCACCGGCCCTGCACTCTGCACCTGCGGTGCGGCGAGGAGGTGGGGAGGATGAGCATTGCTGGTTATGACATGTTCCATGCATAGGGCCTAAATGCCGCCCTGCCGCCTGGAAAGCTTTAGGGAAACCAGCGTCTCGGGACCCTGTGCATTCAGCGCCGTGCCCACAGTGACGCTGCAGGGGCCAGGAGCATGCACAGTGGGCCGGTACCGGCCCACTGTCTGTCTCCACTGCCAGCTAGAGGAGTTTCTCGCCATAGCTCCACTCGCTCCTGGGCCCGCCAGGGCTCGTGGTCGTGCGCCGAATGGGGCCCGGGCCCAACCAGATTATGCCAGTTGGCGCACTGGCTGCTGCTGCTGTCCATCGAAGCTAGCGCTATTTAGCCCTGCCCTTTTGCCCTGCCACCGCGGTAAGCCCCGGGGGCGCGTCTACGGAGCGTATTCCGAGGCCCGTAAGCGTCGGTCGGAGATGCATCTTTCCGATTGCACCGTTCACACCGGGGCCAGGCAAATTAGACTCTACACACTGTGTGAACGATCCCACGCATACCTGGCTGCAGATCAGCTCGCTAACGCACGCGGCAGGACGGGCGTGGCCCCTAACGCCCGAGGCCGCCTTGGAGAAGAAGCGAGGGAAGGACACACGAGGTGGGTCTGGTGGTAGTCCAGCCCAGTGTCCAGGGTCCTCGGAGTCCTGCAGGACGGGAGTGTATGGAAGCAGGGTCAGTCGGGTCGCCATTGTCTCTGGAGGCCTCGTCCCAAGCATTCTGCGGCTCTTGTTTCACATGGCCCCAGTGCCCCTCCTGGCGTGGTGAAATTTCGCGCCATGCCCCACACGTAAATAATAAATTGTGTCTAGTGGGTAGAGAGGTGTCTATTTAGCTAATGTCCTGTTTGTGTCTGTTAGTGTGTTGTTTGTGACTGCCTATGTATTAATTGTGTAACTGCGTGTGGCTGTTGGTCAATTTGTGCGTTTTCTAATTAGTGTTCGTGTTCTAATTACAGAGGTTGTGTGTTTTACTTGCTACGTGTTTCTCCATTTCTGTATTTGTCTGCATCGGTTGTCTTGCAGTCGGATTGTCTATTTGTGTAGCTACACCCCTTTTGTGTCCTTCTCTGTGCATCCAGCCGTCCTCTGGCCTTCTCTGGCCGTCCTTTCGATCGCTGCCATGCAGGGCCTTCCATAGCTAGAAGCCTGGGTCAGAACCGACTAATGCCCCGATTTTAGTAGCCCTGTTCCCTAACTGTAGCGTGCTAAATGACCCCAACTTCAATTGCTGTTGGACAGTCCAATCCCGCCACGGTTTGGAATTAAATGTGGTTTAGATGTGATTTTAGTTTTGTTTTAGAGTTTTTGTTCCTTTTGCATTCGCGAAGCTATGGCTCGGTGCTTTACTGGGCCCTGCATTCTCTGACGAAAGCATGGACGTCGTATTCGATTGATTGGATCAATGCGTTGCATTGGCTGAAGTTTTCACATTGATGTTGTATTCTGTGGTGTTGTGTCCTGTGGTGTAGTATCTATTTATCTGGTGGTGTTTTCTTTGCATACTCTACATTATTGGCTGTTATTTCTTTGCTCTTCATGGTTAGGTATCTTGGCAGGCCACAGCTCCAACCGTGGCCAACGGCCCGGTTTTTATCTACGGTTTTGGAGGCATGCTGCCACCACTACCGAGTGCCGGTTTCCAAGTGAAGACCCCACCGACGTGACCCGAGGCTTTCACACCCTTCCAGACACCTGGCAGACTATTTGTTCCCCAATTCTCCAAAATATCTTCCCTTCGTCACGTCCACTGGCCCCTAGAAGTGGCTTATTTCACGGCTTATCATTACGGGCTCTATTATGTCCCTGGGCTGGGTAACAGGTGCCGATACGAGCGCCGTTTTCTATTGGTTGATACCCTGCCACAAGCCAAGTTCCATCTTGGTCTGCCCGGCGTACCCATAAGCCACCTTCCATGCGGGGCCAAACGGTTATAGTTGCGTTGTACCACTAAGGTTACCCGTGGGTCGGGGTGAGGAATTTCTGGAGGGAAGGCTCAGTTGGATGAGCCAGAAATCACTCATCTGGTTTAGGTCCTTCAGAAGATTCTTTGAGCGCAAAGAACAAAATGAAGTTGGTCCCGATTCACTTGGTACCAAGACAACCTGGCGCCAGAGATGGGTCGATTTGATGACACTCGTGGCGTCGGCTTGCTCCGTGCTTCCATGGCTCCCAACATGTGCATTTGACACATTTGTTTGCACTCTATTATGCCTGCTTGGTGGTGAATTACATTTAATTCGTCTATAAACTTTAATTCGAAAAATGGGGAAGAAATCACCCCACGTCGAGCGTCATACCAGTCTAATACACTGTACATGTTCGAACGCCGCTTCTACAGGAGCCTCGGTGTAATGTCTCGTGGGATTTGTTCCCTTGTGTTATTCACATCCGGGTATCTAGAGGTGCTCGGTACGATCCGATACACAAAATATGGATGGTAAATTATTAAACGTGTTCCGTAAATAACACACTTCACTTCAAATGAATTATTGTTGGGTCTTTCTGGGTAATAGCTGTCTTCTAGATATCGATAGACTAAATTAGTCTTGCCCTGGAAGTTGACTCTTTTGCTTTTTCTTTTCGGGCTCGTTCATCCAGTTTTGGTATACTTCGTCACTTTCGCGTTTTCGACTTCCTGAAGTCTCTGAATGTGGGGTTGCATCGGCATGATCGAGCTTGGAACTCTCGGAATAGTCATTTAAGCCATCAATCGATTTGCTATTATCAAGAAACTCGCTCACATCGAAGTCATCCAAGCCGGGTTTTAAATCCTCATTAATCTCATCAATGGTCGCTTGTTGTTGCTGCTGTTGACTAGCAAGTTTTTGGATCCAGTCTTGGACTTGCTGAATGGATTGACCCTGTTTGTGAATATTGTGCTCAAGTCCAGCCATTATATCTGCCGGTACATCTCCGCCAGGAGTGGTGGCTACTTTCATGAAACCAGGAGTGGGCGGATCGCCACCAGAATAAGAATTGTTGACTTCATTAAGCTCAGGAAAGAAGTGACGTGGGGATGGTGCTGGTCCTGCTTCGTGAATTAGTTGTTGGTACATTCTGTTTGCATTTGACAGATTTTCATTGGATGGCTGCTTTGGAGTAGTTTCCGAAGAGCGTATGATTTCTTCGATGGTTCCCGAATCAGAAGTTGTATTGCTAGGTCTGTGTTGTTGTGTGGATGCAGTATTAGGTTGAGGACTCCGTCTATGTGCTTGGTTTGTCAACATGAGTCTTGGTTTGTGGAAAGGAGTTGTGCCATTTTGACCCAGGTATGGGTTGGGTGATTGTGGCATTGGCTTATTAATGTCATTATTTGAATTGTTGTTGGCGTAATTGTACGTAGTCATGTGGCCGTTGGCCATGTCAGAAAAGTTCCCATTTTCCACCTCCATGATCTTTCCTGCGCTATTTCCGTAAACCGCAGCAAGAAATTTGAGAATCTTGTCCAAGGTTCTAGCTTGTTGCTGGTGTCTTTCTCTAGTATTGTAATTTTCCTGCCATAAGGTCTTGTTATCTTTTCGTACTCTGCGCAAATCTTCGGTGATTGCCAACTGATGAAGCTTTATTTGGTCTAGCTCGTTTAGAAGTGTTTGGAAATTAATTTGTGGATTTTCTGTTCCTTCCATCTCATTCAGCGAAACACTCTTGTTTCTGACAATCTTATCCAACAAATCTTCGCGGTCACGAATGAAATTCAGATTCTTGAATTGCCATATTTCGTCAGCAGCTTTATCGTCCCTTCCTTGATTCATGGTGCCACTGTTGATATCCTGAACCTTATGCCATCCGTACATATTCAACTGACGGACAAACGATGCAAAATTGTTGTGCTTGAAGTACTTTGGAAGAATAACCTTCATGAACTCTTCTCTGTGGAACACTTGAAACGTTTTTCCGTCATCGTTCCACCGAATATATTCTTTATTGCTGGGATCATTGACCATGGACCAAATTTTCATGACAAACGCTGGGCGTGTTTTGGGAACAGAGCTTTCCTTTTTTCTCTTGTTGGAAGTAGCAGAATTGCTTATTATTGCTGAGGTGGAAGGAAGTGCTGGCTTGTACTCTTCGGAAACCGAAGAGTATGCTGGCAAATGGATATTATTTGGGAGGACAGATTCCGAGAGTGGGGGAAGAGGCGGCAAAGGGACCGCAAACTTCGGAGCCTGTACCAAGGAGGACACCGTGTTATTCTGAGGAAGCTGCTGAGCACTGGAGCGGCCCTGGATCCGCAGCTGCACTAATTCATGAGGGGCAAACATATTTGACATTCCAGAGGCCCCTTTCACAGGGACGCCTTGCGGCAAGGATGGAATTGAAGCTGTGGGCACATCAATGGCCTCGTCATCCCGAAATAAGGGCGTCTGGCCAGTTGGCTGCTGGAAGCGGCCTTCATGGTGGTGGTCAATGAAGTCGTCGTTGGCCGCAAAGAGCTGGTTGTGGGTAATTGAGGGTGTAGGAAGGGTTGGAGTGGTTCCAGGACTTGCAAATTGACCATCGAAAGGGTCCTGGTAGTCGTCTCTACTGATGACTTGGATTTCGTCATCGTTGTTGGTGTTTGCTCCAGTAGGATGCCCGCTCTTACTGGATGCACTTTCGGGTGTGTAGCCCGCATCAAGAAGGTCTACAATTGGGTCGTCGACACGATCCATGTAGCTGTTAGACATTTCGGAAGAAAAGGACTATCTGGAGATAGATTAGTTGCAAAAAGCGTAGTGATATAGGAAAGGAATGGAAATTGCTAGAAGGTTCTATGGCGGAGAGGTAGGATGCGATGGCTTAGTCAGCGGAAGGGTTTGGATTACGTAATCACAACCACCCGGTGCTGGGCCCAGGCTGCTGGCTGTTTGCACGGTGAAGCTTAGATTGACACGGCCTCTCCTTCTAGGTTAGTCCTTTTCCTTCTTCCTGGCCAGATTTCGTCACTATGTAGCATATAATTTAGTATCTAATTTTGTGAGAAAGTAAATTTTTCAGCTTTTTCACACCCTACAAAATAGAGCAATGTTAAGGATTGGTTCAATTGAGCAGTAGCTACTACTACACGAACGGAAGTCTCAACCCAGCGAAAGTATGAGACTCAATTACAAATTCAACATTTTTGTAGTGTCAGGTGCTCATACCCTATTCCCTACTGCGTGCAACAACGGACTCTTGATTATACCAGTAGTATGACCTACTGCCTTTACTTAAGCGAATTGCTTTACATCATCGGGGACCCCCAGTCACGTTTCTAACCCATTTGGGGGTGGAACCATAGAATGGGTTCATTGGTTGACATGAAAATACAATCGGCATGATTTCTTGTAAGATTTTCCCCGAAATTGGATCAATTTTAGTGTCTACTAGTAACCCTGTAGGATATTTCACCCAGCTTTAAATTTTAATGCGCTTATACGCAAACGAAGATGATATCTAGTAGATCTGATCTTATAATTATATATTATTAGCGCGAAACAGAATAATTATACTAATTATATCATTCATCCGAGTGCGATGTTCAAGAACTTTGTTGTAATTGTGTGAAATCTTTCACCGGGTGTAAATGACACTGTCATCAAGTATCACCTTACGCCACGGTCAATTGAAATTGAGACCTCGGCATAGTCACACTCAACTATAACTTATTTTTTAGCTAGAAAATATCATCGTTGTGCTAAGATTATTTATCTCCCCATTGGACCCGTCCAAGATAACGCAATTGAAGCAGTAATGAAATTTATTTCTCTGACTTGTGTTGACTCTAATGCTTCTGTGTGAAGGAAACATGAGCTCTATTGCCCTCTAAAGATGAAATAGAATGAGCGTGTCAAATATTATCCTCTTAAGAGATACTGCCGGCTAACTTCCAGTACTTTCGTGATAAAGTTAATATCTACCTTACACACTGGCATATCTTCATAGGCATGTTTAACCTAGTATATCTGAATGCATTTTTCCAGAGTCACAAGATGACTCTTGTAATGTTGGAATGCTAAATTCTCGTATTGAAGATCCAATGCTACTAGTTGAATACATGCATAGCACATTACTGTGTCGACGTCTGAAAGTGAAACAAACCAACTGATTTGCAACCACGGTAATAATTACTGTATTATTTTAAAGTCGGGCAATTGCCGAGTTCGTTACCAGTATGTTTGGCTATTTCTGCACCATTCAAGCTGTCGCTAAATGGGCTATCTCGGGATTAGTCTAGGTCGTCAGATTAACCATCAAAGTTGGTCATATTTTTGCACGAAACGTCTTATACTACGACACCTGGTGTTGGAAATAAGTGGTATAAATAGAGAAGTGGGACCCTGGAAAAATCACCAATGCTTTTGAAATCTCTAATAACAGCTCTAGCAGCAGGGTTCACCACGACCGTGTTTGCAAAATTCCAAACTGGTATCATTACTGGTGTTAAATCGACAGGTGCCGATTATTCCCAAGTGGTGGCATTTACATGGAAAATACCCGTGAACAAGGTTCTTCCTGGTGATACTTTTGTTCTTAATATTCCTTGTCTTCACGATTTCACCTTTGGAGATGGATCTATGGATTTACTGACAAACGGTGTCACATATGCTAATTGCCAGAAATTTGCAGGTGGCCCAATTGAGGTGTACTCGGTTATCTCCTGTACCATTAACAACAATGTGTTGTATTCTTCTAAAGAAATTTTGACAGGCACTGGTCAAGTTACGGTAGATTATGCCTTTGGTAACACTGGCTGGCCAGCAGAAATGGAATGTGCCAAGTACGGTTCCAGTAACCCAATGTTGGACTTTAATGATGGCAAAAACGTGTTTATGACCAAAGTCACCTTTCCTCCACTGAAGGACGATACCACCAATGTTTTGACCAACATCAACGTTTACAACGACCTCACCTACGGAATTGCCATTGGTCAAACGTGTCCCAACAACGACGGTATGTTGATGGGTAATCTTGGAATCCTGTACATGGAAGACAGTGCACTTGATTGCAGCCAGTTGCATTATGGAATGGTCAATGAGTTGAATGAATGGGATGGCTTTACAGAATACTCCACCGACTTCAAGCACGACGTTTACTGTGACAGTGAAAAGGTCATCTTGACCTTCTTGTATATCCCAGATGGATACCGTCCTTTCATTGACTACAAGTTGGTTGCAGGCGGTGCTTCCACTAATGTCTTCAATTACCAGAATACCTTCACTTGTAAGGATGGCCAAACCTATGACAAGGGCAAGTCCTCCAACTACGGAGCTTTCAACAAGAACGACAAAAGGGTCTTTGTGTCTACTGTTTCTGGAGACATCGACTACACCTCGGTATGGACTGTGCCTCATGATGCTCTGGCTACAGAAATCACCTATATGGTCGAGGTTCCTGGCGATTTCACTCCCACCACAAGCAAGCCCGACCAACCAACGACCACTTCTTCTAAAAACACGGGTCCTACCGGTGAAGTGACAATCACGGCCACCTGGGATGGCCATTACACAACCACCTTCACCGTCCCAGGCCAGAATGGAGATCCTGACACTGTGGTTATTGATGTTCCAACTCCTGGAGTAACAATTACTCAAACTTGGCAGGTAGATTTCACAACCACCATCACCATCCCAGGAGAGAATGGAGATCCTGACACGGTGATAGTCGATGTTCCAACTCCCGAGACTACAATTACTGCAACTTGGGGTGGTGATTTTACCACCACGATTACAGAAACAGCCGAATGGGGTGGAACCAATATCGTTATTGTTGAATTTCCAACGCCAGAGACGACAACCTACAGTACATGGGACAAGCCATACACCTCCACCATGACAATCCCAGGAGGAGACGGATTCACAAACACCGTAATTATCGAAGTTCCCACTAACATGATTACGATTACATCTACTTGGGCTGAAGGTTACACCAACACCAAAACGGTCCCAGGACAAGATGGTAAGCCAGCAACGGTAATTGTGGATGTTCCAACACCTGAAGTCACTATCTACTCGACTTGGGACAAAGCCTACACTGACACTATTACAATTCCTGGACCACCAGGTGGCACCAACACCGTAATTATTGAAGTTCCAACCCACCAGGTTACCATCACTGATACATGGCAAGGAGGTTTCTCCACTACGTTCACGATTCCAGGAGACAATGGAGAACCCGATACCGTGATTGTAGATGTTCCAACTCCTGAGATAACCGTTACTGCAACTTGGGGTGGAGATTTCACAACCACCTTTACAGAAACAGCAGAATGGGGAGGAACCAACATGGTTATTGTTGACGTTCCAACTCCAACCATTACCACGACTATGCCATGGGACGGAGACAAAAGAAGCACTTCAACTGTTCCAGCTCAAGACGGTGGAACTGCAGAGGTGATTATTCTTATTCCAAACCCAGAGGTAACTTCCACCCTTACTTGGGGAAATCACTTCACTCTGACAGTTACAAACACAGGAACCGGTGAGCCTAGAACTAACACTGTGATTATCGAAATTCCAACACCAACCACAACAGTAACGTCCATGTGGACTGGTCACTACACAACCACAATCACTGAGTACGCAGTCTATGGCAGAACAGCTACAGTTATTATTGAAGTTCCAACAGGCATTCAAAAGCCAGCAGTTAGCAAATTAGGAAAATCGAAGCCACCACACCCAACATCGATCTCAAGTTCCAACTCCACTACCTTGAAGGGTCAAAATTTGATGTCGACCAATATGCATACGGTGAATACTTCCATTGCAATTTCAACCACAAGAAATCAAACTATTTCTCCTAAATCACCAACCTCGTTGATTTCTTTCAATTCAACTCGAACTACGATTCCAGGCATGATTTCGACCAGTTTGCAAATGATGAATAACTCAGTTACATTTGTAACTGATCCAAATTCGTACACTAGAAATCAAACAATTTCTCCTAGTACTTCCTCAGTTCCCGCAAACGAGTCCTTGAGTATGTCCTCTCAGAATTATACCCTCGACCTGAGTGCAACATTAACCAGCTCGTTTTACTCCACTCATTCTGTCACTTCTACCTGGAATGACTGGGCTCTGTCAGTGTCAACTTTAACCACAGTTTATAAATATTGGAATTCATCTTCCGAAACTTCTAGCAATGTGCAAGAATCGACTTTGGTCTATGCATAAGTGGGATGAATTTCATGAAACTCGATTAGATACCCTAAATAATTAATATATATATGTACAATGCTTCAAATTAAATTTGGTAGGTCATTTTCGAAGTATTTTCTATCATTGCCTTGTGAAATAGGGACTTTGGAGAAAAGTATTGATTAGCATGAAAAGAGAAGTTGAGAAACTAGATCTTATGTTTTTGTTTAATAAAGTGCATTGCATATGGCCCCACTATGATTGTTCCGGAGGAAAGGTAATCCAAGAATTGGCCTCGGCATGAAAAATAACTGGTTCATGCAGATTTTAGAGTATTAATATGTAGGGCTTATTGTTTTGTTCAAAACTTTGCATAATTATAGATTAATTATGCCTATTTTTACAAAATAATCAAGTGTCTATAGCTGTTACACATTAATTATTAGTATCTATCTTCCTCTATTACAATAATCACATTTGTTTGGTTCTTCTGTTATTCTCTGCACATCTTCTACTTTCGTTTCAGCTGGAATCAAGGAAGTAATCTTGTGATCTAACTTAAACCTTCATGTGAAATTATGCTGTCTTCCTAATTAATTTCTACTGATATCCCGTGTTACATAGTTAGAGATCTCTACCGTAGCAATACTTCTTTTTTGCATACCTGTTACATGTGGCAAAGGCACAATTCATTAATTCTATTTACATACTTCAGATGTTAGCAAAAGGCTCTTAAAGCTTCAAGTCAGACTTCTCCCATCCAGTACCCCTGTGGTTTTCCAAACCATGGGTGGGTTGAGGCTGGTCACAATTTTGAACATGCAGACCAAATGGGTTTCTGTCCTCATCCTGGCACAAATTGGCGAGTGTATGGTTGACTTCTCTGTGCTTTGCTTCATCTGCTCTGATACGTAAAATCAAGTCTCTGAAACTAGACTTCTTGTTAAGTTCTGGCCAGTATTCTGCAGCAATAACCGGAATACTCATCTTATCGAACTTGGGCAATTTTCCCATATCGATTTCTTCAAGGAGGTGTGAATAGGTGCTGACAGCCTCTTCCTCTAAGTAGCCGACAAAACGGTGACAATACCTTGGATTGGCCAAGTAGAAGAGGAAGAAAATGTTGCAGAAGACACCTTGGCCCATGTAAATAAAAAATCTGGTAAACCAAGAGGGATCACCGATCTTGATGAAGGTCAAGAGATGCATTCTCTCATTGTAGGCTTCATCCCAGAGGGTTTCAATCCAAGCTTTGTCGCGTTTCAAAAGACGAATGGAATGGAGGTGTCTGATAAAACCAGCCACAGCACCTGGAACACCGGCCACAGACTCAAGGAAGATGCATCTGGTAAGCCATTTGCTTTCAGTCATCTCAAAGCGAGTTCCTTTGAATCCATCCTGGAGCTCCTTGGCGTTGGAGGGCTTTTTGTAGCCAGTGGTCATATCGAAACTCCATCTGAAAAACTGGATCCATCGAAAGGCAACTTTGTCACCAAAACTAGCAGGTTCTCTGTGTTCGTAGTGGATTGCTTCGCAATCTTCTTGGGAGAACCAAGGGTGGGGAAAGGCATGATGAGAGATAGACTCGTGGATATCGTGTTTTTGAATTTCAGCGTTATCAGCAACTCTGGTTTTGATATTAAGCAACGAGTTGTGCTCGGAAGGTGTTTCGGGTGAGACCCCGTAGGGCACCCTGGTTTGCATGGGTGTCTTGGAAACAGCACTGGAGTAGCACCGAAGATAGACGGAGGCCCTTGAAAGGGAGGGAGAATACTTGATGTGTTGAATCAACATGGTGGAATTGCAAAGAGACAGAAGCTGCAATAAGGGACTGGTAGAGTTGGTCAATAGTTAGTCAGAAGTTTTAATAGAGTGAATCCCAATTGGGGAGGTTCAGCAGAGGACAATAGAATGATAAGAGGGGGTAGCGGAGGGGTAGCAGCAAAAATCAAGGAAAGCAGTAAAACCTCAAAAGCAGCAGCAAAAGCAGGTAAAGCAGTAGCAGCAGCAGCAGCAAAAACACACAGGTAAGGTAGATTGAGTTTTCAGTAGTGATATTCTATTACTTATTATTGGAGAATAAGTAAAAGGCAATTGAACAGTAATAATGAAAGGGCCACTGGTAGCAGCCACCAGTCCACTTATATACTCTACAAATCCAAAAGCACATTCAGAGACATGCTCAAAGTAGGCTCAACCCACACGGCTCAGAATAACAGCCACGGAAGGCCAGCAACGCTTCCGGCATTAGTCAGGGGAAGAACACGCCCAAATGCGCCAATATACTTCCATCCGTGGTTTATCGGCAAAACAACACCCCTACACCCGACTTCTGCCGTGAAGCATAAATTGGGGGGTGACGGGGTTCGGACTTCTGGCTCCGAGACAAAAGGAACTGGAGATAGGACCGTCTGGAGATAGGGACGGGGCTGGAATTAGGCAATAGGGATGGAGCAATTGTTCAATTACATGGAGTAGTGACCTGGCTGGTGCTTCCATCATTCTGCCATTTGGTAAACGTGGTTTCTACAGTCGTGGTTTCTACAGTCGTGGTTTCTGCACTGGGCTTCTGCATGATGCTTCTATAGTGCAGATTCTCAAGCATGCTCATTGGTGCCGCAACAACCCACCCTGTCCCAACCTCGATGCATCCAAACCCCTGGAATCTGGGGTAGACCAGCAAACTGTCACATAAGTTGAGGAAACGGCCGGATCAACGGGCGCAGAAACGCTAGTAGTTGACCTTTTGATTGCGGACTTCGTCAGGGCTCCATTTTGGTGAGAACTCGAGCTTTCCCTGCATCCGTTGCTGTGGCTTGAAGCGAGTCTACTGAGGTTGTTTTCACAACATCGAAGGGCTTTCGGAGATTCTGGGGCCTTGGTATTACACAATGGTGATTATGAGGCGGCTGGTTCAGTCTCCGTGGAAACTTTTTGGACTATACACGGGATTGAGCATAAAGCCTCGCCAAAGCCTGCACTTCTTGAATGGGTGCAAAAAACGTCATGCAAATTGCTCTTTGGTCCGGCGCTATGGAGGGCGGTTTAGGACCCCCTGCTGTGGAGGAAGATGTTGAAATATTCAAGAATAAGCTCAGAAAAACACCCGTTTTCGAAAGTGTAAGGTACCAAGACAATTTCGGAGATACGGCACTTGGAACCTCGGTTCTGTTGGCCACACGGGTCAGTCTAGAAGTCACTGGGGGCCTCAGGGAGTTCCAGGCATAGTGCAGTGTGAATTAATTAATCGGTGCATTCTACTATCAATAATTGCTCCAATGATGCGGTCGATAATTCCCAAAACAAACACTATTTCAGGAAACGTCGCTTGGCCCATGGAACGGTTATGTTTGCATCACCTCGATCGTTTGTGATGCGGGCTTGTACGGACGTATATGGACATACGTGACCTTCTTGGAAATTCTTGGTGAGCAATATTTCCATTTTAGATTTCGTGATGCCTTCTCTTGCTTTTATGATTTTCGGAGTGTAAATAGAGCATTTGTCGATGGCGTGGAGATAGAAGTCCGACGGGTACGGACGGGACCGGAAACTGGCTTGGTCAGATCTTGGATTGGGGTATGATTTGTGGTACGCGCACGATTAAGTTTATAAGGTATGAGTCGGGCTATGCTTGCATAGGGGTTTGACTATACTGCCAGACTGGCAACACGTAGGAACTACCGCAGACTTCAATTGTTTTCAGATTGGTCTACTTTGGATTTTTGAAAAATTTGCAATTATTTTACCTTCGGGTGTAAACTTCCACCACTAGAGACATATCAATTCGGGGTCATGAAAAATTCAACAAACGCCATAGAGAAACAATTAATGTAGAGAAACAAGTAAGGGTTACCACGGAGGCTGGGTAGGGAGTACTGCTGAGTCAATAATGTGCTCTGCTTTCTTGCTCTCGCTTTCTGGTGAATTCCAACAATTTGCTCAGGGAAAATATGCTTCGTAAATACTGATATTAGCTTGAAATGCTAGTCAAACTGAAATTACTAAAATGATGGAGTTTTATTGAAGCGCTGATATTTTGCTTTCGGTGCCTATGATTCGTATCAAAATTTCCAAAATATGCTTCTTTCCATAAAAAACAGTATCAAGTCCCAAAATACGATGGAATGTGACGACAATTGCCAACTCTTTGATAAGCGAGCAGGAGAGCTTCAAAACAATCTAGGGATTGATATGCATAGCGTTGGCATTCTTAGGTTCCCAAAAACACATTTTAAATAAGATTAAAAGGTTTTGACCGAAAATCTTGAGAACTTCCACGTCTCAATTCCATTTGCTTCGCCCTTTACCAAGGCAGCTTTTGAATTATCGACCAAAAGACAAGGTGCAATTATTCTACAATTCTCAAGAAGAACTCTACAACATGAACTATAAAGTCAATTCTCCACATTTCACTACACCGGAACGCCATAATTCTGCAATTTGGGTCTACTTATAGACAGAGATTATCAGTGAGGCATATGCTAGGTACATCTTGCAGCAAGGACTACACGAATCCATAACCTTAACATCTTACTAAATTTTACGGAAATTGAAATTTTCATTTCTGAAGGGGCTCCTCGTAAGTCTATATTGGCATTCCTTTCTTAGCAGAATTTGTTTCAAATTTAGTCACCATGCATCCCAGATTATATTGTTGGCTAATTGCGACCTTCTCCACTAAAAGTGACACAACACGGCCCCATTCCGGCACTAGTTTAAAAGTACTATTAGGCTGGAATCACCTCATCTACTAAAACCCATCGACCAAAATCTGAAGAGATGAAATATTACGACTAATGCAAAACTTGCCCCGTGGAAATAGACTTGGGCCATTAGAATTTGAACTCTAATTTCAATTAGCATGCATTGCTTGAAGCTCATTTCAAGGACTAGCGGCCCAGAAATTGTCCTATGCCCAGAATGGACAAATTCTGCATAGTTCTCACAAGATCAGAGCACGTCAGTAGTCAACCTCCATTAACCACCTTCAATATCCGCAACTTAGGACCCGTACAAGGCTCTCTAGTCATAAATGGTGAGCACACTACTATGTATTTTCCAAAAAATTGAATCTCGTTCTGACCGTGTTTGTTTGGTGCAGAGTTTTCTCGTACCGCGTTTGGTCTAGACTCGTGTCACGTGATACGCTTGATGCCGGTGGCCAACGTCAAACATGCGCAGGTACCAGTCAAATGTGCTATGCCCGAAGCTTGCATATCCTTGAAATGGCTGCATGCCCCTTCATGTACACCCCCTATTGGCTGTATCTGCCACTATAAAAGGAGCCGTATCCCCCTATTTTTCCTCTTCAACTCTATTCGCCCAAGAAACACGTCTGTATCCGCCTGATTCGTCAGTGATCCGAAACCACACGACCTCCTCCCCTGCAGTCGTGCGCTCGCATACTTGCACATCACCGTGAGCCCATTGTTTGGATGTATCACCACAAGTGAAACAACTAGTCCGTTCCCTCCATACCATCTCACACTAGTCTGTCGCTGCACTTCCTGGTATCCGACCTCAGTTCCCCCTGCTTCTGTCCCCGTCGCGTCCCGGCCTTGTCCAGATATTTCAACAAAGAGTCCCGGCACCTTTATTGATCGCTTCCAAGCCATCCCTTGTTGTCCATCGGTCTCATAACACGCTGAGACCTTTCCATACCAGGCCTGCTTGTCCAGTTCCTACAGCAGAAATCTGAGTGAAACCACTTCACCAGCTTCTGGACCGTTCTACCAACCCTCGTCCCTCTCTTGCCCCCTTTTTTATACCTGAAGCCCGATCCCGATCCATTCCGCCTCCTACGCCATAATGCCCTTTAACTTGTCCAACTTCTTAGGTGATCCCTTCGCCATATCCACCGTGTCCTTCGGTATCATCTCCTGGGTGGTGGCATTGGCCGGTGCTGCCGCCGACACCAAGAAATTCCCTTCCTTCAGTTGGTGGGGAATCGTTTACGAGATCTTGCTCATCCTCATCATCCTAGTCTTGTACTTGAACAACAACATCGAGCTTTACAAGTTCACCCTCGTGGGTCTCTTGTCGGTAGCCTTCGTCTACACCACAAACGCGGTCAACAGTTTGATCTACAACTCCCACCTGTCGGGCAACTTGTGTTGCGCAGCTGGGTGCATTTTGTTGTCCATTCTCAACTTGATATGGATCCTCTACTTTGGAGGTCACCCCGAGTCTCCAACCAACCAATTCATTGACTCATTCTCCATGAAGACCCAGTCCCACAACCATGGCCACTTGTCCTCTGCCAACGACAACCAGAAACTCCATGAAATGGAGGAAGAGGAAGACAACGAATACAAGTACGCACATGATGTTCCTCCTCTTGGTGGTGCCTTCCAAGACAGCAACTTGAGACAATCTCAAATCACAACCAACAACAAGAAGAACACTCCTTACATGTCCTCTTCGCAGTTGAACGGTTTGGAGAACTTCTCCTCTGCAGACGTGCATCAAGGCAGAGACCTCACAAACAACCAATCGAAGACTATGTTCAACGAGTCGCAGAACTTGGGAGCTTCTACTGGAACTATTTCGTTTAGATACAAGGCAAAGGCATTGTACTCCTATGATGCTAATCCCGATGACATAAATGAGATTTCATTCGTCAAGGATGAGATTTTGGATGTTGACGATATTGACGGAAAATGGTGGCAAGCTAGGAGATCCAACGGTCAAGTGGGTATTTGCCCATCGAATTATGTTAAGTTGTTGGATTAAACATATACCCATTCTTTTTATACCCAAAAATAAGTCAAGCTTAGTGTCATTGGCATAATTGGTGCAAAAGTTGACATCACGGATTCTGGTATTATCTAACTTGAGGAGTTATTCTATTTCCTACTTGTATTTTCTTTTCTTTTCAGATCGTTTTTATGTTCATTTTTAGTAAACGGATAGTGCTATTTATGAATCATTGCTCAGTTTGTAGAAAACTGGTTGTATTTATTCCCTTAGTTTTAGAGGTGCTCGTATTGACTACAAATACTAAAGAGGGTTCTAAATTAGGACTAAGCTTTGAGGTCTGTGTTGTAGGAATACAGAAGTCGAAGGTAAATCAACATTCAGTCCTATAATATTCTCGATTTCTTAAACTACTCACTTTGTAATACCTTGAGAGACATATAACACGAAATTAGATTATTTATTCCAAATGCTTTCAGATTAAACGGTTTGAACAACGCAGGTCCACTTTACAATATTTTTGCAGTATAATTTATGAAATTTCAGTCTATAAAATAAATCAAGCTATCACCATAGCAATTAAATGGAGAAGTAAAATCCAGCTATGATAACACATAAATGCACATTGTGCTTAAACGATGAGGTCGGCTTTGTCCATGGTACCAGATCTGGAGAAAGATGCATATTTTTGGAAGGGGTCGCTTCTTTCAAGCTCGTATTCGGGATTGGCTGCTTTGTTGGCATTTCTTCTCTTGTAAATTCTCTTGATCCACTTCCAACACTCGGCACCAAGCAAGAAACAGATAGTGAAGCCAAAGGCAACTCCCCATTCGTACCCAATGCCCTTGTGCAAGAATACCTTGTCGTTAATCACAGGAATATACACCACAGGGAAGACACTGGCAAAGCCACCAATAATGGAGAAGAAAAGGAACTTATTTCCATACAAATCGATGGCAGTTTGCTTCCACCATGGATTGTCGGTGTCTTGTCTCATGTAAAACAAGGAGTTTGTGGGATGAATACATTCCCAGGCCAAGATAAGTGCACACCAAGTCATGTTGGCAAAAGAGGCCGATCTGCCTCTAAAAACTAAATCACAGACTTCCTTACTGGAACTTGTGGCATTGCAATCACGACCCAAGTCCCCGTTTCCCTTTCCGTAGACAATTACCACGAAACAAAGCAAACAGGACACGGCCATCCAGAAACCATAAACCAACATGTCAATAATGACCTCCCAGGTGAAAATGGTATTATTGGGTGGTTGTTCGAGGATATCATCGCCAGCTTTTTCCTGACCCAAACCCATGGCAGGGAAACAAGAAGTAACCACCAAAATCCACAACACCTCAACCGGAGATAAAGGAAAAACAGAGTAGCCAGACTCGTCAATAAATGCCAAACCAATCATTAAATACAATGCCTGGGCCACATTTTCTGCCAAGAGCTGGAGAACGAACTTCTGAATATTGGAAGACATTCTTCTGCCCTCCTCAATAGCATTCAAAATGGATGCAAAATTGTCATCAGTAAGAACAATGTCCGAAGCATCCTTGGCAACGTCAGAACCATTCAATCCCATACCAATGCCGACATTGGCGATCTTAAGAGAAGGTGAATCGTTCACTCCATCGCCTGTCATTGCACAGAACTTCTTTCTTCTGTGTAAAGCCTCAATCATTCTGACCTTGGTCTGAGGAGCACATCTGGCAATAACTAAAGGAAGAACGGGAAGGGCGTCGATTTCGTCATCAGATAAGGCATCAAATTGATTTGCTGTCATCACCATAACTTCGACGACCTCTTTGCTGTAATGGTACAAATTGTGAGGTAGTATGCCAACCTCTTGAGCAATAGCTCTGGCAGTTCCAGGATGGTCTCCGGTCAACATACGAACATTAATACCAGCCTTGTGACACATCTTGACGGCTGTGGCTGTTTCTTCTCTTGGGGGATCGTATATACCCACAAGACCTTGGAAAGTCAAGTTGGTTTCGACGGTTTCTCTGTTTTCAAAACTTTCTCCTGATTTCGCAGGTCTAGTAGCAAATGCCAAAACTCTTAAACCTTGGGATGAGAGGGCGTTCATGTTTTCTTCAATAATGCTTCTGTCTTCCTGAGTGATTGTAAGAGGAATTTGGGAATCAAACAGTTCATCTGTCTCTTCGGTGTTGCCGCACCAATGGGTGCAAATTCCCAAAATACGTTCCACTGCACCCTTTGTGTAGATTCTGACTTCACCATCTTCATTCTTGTAAACAGAAGACATTCTCTTGATGGAAGAGTCGAACGGAAACTCGTGGAGGTGTTCGAATTTGTCTGTTAATGACTCTCTGGCATATTTTGCTCTAGTCGTAAAAACTTGAATGGCGATTTCAGTGGCATCACCATGTGCTCTCCACACCTTTTCGCCGGTTTCTTCATCTTCAGCTTGGTTAATCGTAGCTATATTGGCGAGAGTGGCAGTGAGAAGCCAATTGTGCAAATTTTGGGGGTATGCTGAAGGAGATTGGAGTATTTTGGCATTAGGAAAAAAGTCGATTTCCTCGTCGGTTTCCTTGATAAATTTAGGAGAAAACTTGGTGTAGTGGACCTCTCCAACGGTAGGATTAAATGGTTCGTTAGAATGGACGACACTTAAAGTGCCTACTGTTGGAATCCACACTTTCTTGACCATCATCTTACCTTGAGTAAGAGTTCCGGTTTTGTCAGAGCAAATGTC
Source organism: Suhomyces bokatorum (assembly GCA_030568615.1). Classification (NCBI taxonomy): domain Eukaryota; kingdom Fungi; phylum Ascomycota; class Pichiomycetes; order Serinales; family Debaryomycetaceae; genus Suhomyces; species Suhomyces bokatorum. The sequence goes on along the minus strand of JAJMGI010000028.1, from coordinate 107,714 downwards.
ATTGATACCCCCCAAAGCTTCCAAAGAGTCCAATTTACGCACAATGACGTTCTTGGAAACCATAACTTGAGCACCCACTGCCATGGTAATGGTCAAAACAACAATCAAGGCAGAAGGAATCATGGAAAGAGCCACACAAATGGCATAAATGGCCACTTCCTTGTTCACCCTCATCTTCTGGGATCCCATGACAATAATGGCAAAAATAACTGCCACCCAGAACAAGAAAATGGCCAACCAGGACAATTTTCTCTGGAGAGGAGTACCGACAGAAATACCTAGGATATTTCCAATAACATTTTTGATGGTCTTTCCGGCCGCCTGGGTGTATTCTCTCTTTTTGGGTGTTCTGTTGTTGGTCTTATCGACTCTATGGATCACTCCATCGTTGCCTCTAAGAGAAGTGGCGATCTTTCCGATTTCTGTGTTGAGACCAGTAGCTACCACAATTCCCGTGGCTCTACCCTTAGAGACCACAGAGGACGAGTAGGCCATATTGAGACGGTCTCCAACCGGAACAGGCACCGAAGTATCAGTATATACGTCTTTGGGATTTTTCACGACTGGAAGAGATTCTCCTGTAAGAAGAGCCTCGTCCGTCTCGAAATTCATGGACTCGACTATTCTGATATCAGCAGGCAAAGTGTCTCCAACGGAAACATTGACAATGTCTCCGGGAACTACTTCTTCTGCTGGAATGGTGGTGTCGTCGCCGCTTCTCAACACCCTTGCTGTCGGGGAAGAAAGAGAACGAAGAGAGCCCATGGTTTTCTCGGCCTTGACTTCCTGGATGAAGCCCACGCCAATGTTGATGAAGACCACTCCCGCAATGACACCTCCAGAGATCCAGTCCTTGATGGCCAAGGCGATGATCATGGAGATGAGAAGCACCAAGATCATGGCATTGAATACCTGATGGGCCATGATTTTGGTATAGCTGACGGAGTTTTCTTTTCCGAGGTTGTTTAAGCCAAACGTATGGCGGGATTCCTCGACCTGTGCTGTTGTGTATCCATCGGAGATGGAAGTTCTGTAGTGGGCCTCAGTTTGGGCAATGGAGGCCCTATAAGGAAGAAATTCACCACCAGTGGTGGTTTTCTCCATAGTTAGCGAAGAGCAGTCCGTATTGTAGGACATATTCGTCTTGGTGTCTGTAGTCATTGTGTAAATGAATGCAGCAGAGTGAAGCGATTAGCGGAGTAGACAGTTTTGCAGTTATATTTGGAAAGTGAGAGATTGCGAAAAGTGTTCCAATTGAAAGTGAGTCTGAAAAATTCGAAACTAAAGGGACGAATAATCAGAAAAAAGGGAAACTGTATAAGTTGATGTGGCTTTTGAAGAGGGATGCCCGGGGTATTTATACATGTTGGGCATCTGGAGCATTTCAAGATGGATGATGGATTGTGGGGAGGTGTCACGTGGACTGTACACTTGATGTCTTGGCTTTACGGCTACAGTGCAATGCCAAGAACCGGGGCTCGCAACATGTCTCGGCAGATAAGCAATATAGTGCGGATAACGGGTGTGTTAAGGGGAGTTCCAGGAGGGCTGGACGGCTGCAAAAGGGTAGTTATTGGTGACATTCGAATCACAGAGGTCCAAGGATTCTTCTTGCCTTTTCCGGCTTGAAATCCCCGTTTTTTTCCGACTGAAATTGGCCTATCTGTACCATATCCATCGGGTTTCCACCATTTGAAAGCAAACTATGCCGCTTTTCTTAGCTTTCTTGGTCCTGATGATCGGGAGAAAAGAAACACCACGTGCTTTAGTATCAATGAAAGAAACACACAAGACTGGATAAATAGAAGGGTGATGTTTCTACACAGTTGGCAAGTATTCATTCATGGAAGGTATTCATTCATGGCAGGCATGCAGACAGAGTGCATGCAGACACTATTGCTGAGTAAGCTCTTACGTAACACGCAACACTTCAGTTGTCTTGTTTCTTCTCCAGCTCCAGGGATCCATGCGTCCATCCTTGGACGGGTGTCCCTCCACTGCCTTCGGGCACAGAGACGTCCCCATATGGAGTTGAACTACGCCACCCGGTGGTCTAACCAAAGGCTGGGGACTACATAGAATTATAATTCGCTTGTTGTGCAGACCTGTCAGACAGTCACTGCTCCACTGTGTCTGCGTCATGCCGACACTAGACGCAACCCTACAGACACCAATGTAAGCAGTTACAGTCAGTAGTACAATTACTGGCTGCAAACTGACATTGCCTGCTGCTTTTCTGTTGCAATTCAAGCTGTTTGACACATGATGGGCAAGACAAGTTGATATTTTCTCCGTATTTCTCCCACTAATTTCCAACTTTTTCTGACTTATTTTCTCAATTCCATCAATGGGTGGACTCTCACCTCTCTACTGTATGAGAAGGAGTATCACAAAAGGCTCTGTATGTACGCTGTTGACCAATATTTCAGCAGATTCTCCATGCCAAGCTGTGGCCCGTTAGGTAGTCACGTTTAAGGGCACGTGGAACGGAACACAGCCCGGGTGCAAAAAGGCTCCTTCTCTCTTTTTTCTTGTCCTGTACTTTTGTGGAGTCTAAATCCGTTCAAGATAGTGAGTTTCTTCGGTCCACGGACTCGTTTGCTCTTAAAGTGGCTCTAGAAAGCTTAAAATCCAGATTTCGGATTTGAGGTGCCACAGAGCGTTTTGAAATGGAAAGCAACGCAAGTGTGGTAGGAGTTACTTTCTGGAATGGTCCTTGGAGTGTTGATACTGTTGCTACTGCTAATTCCCAAGCCTATGGCCAAGCCTGAATTATAGTGTTAGGTAGTAGAGTATCTTACATGCAGTGCGACTAGATTTCCAAAGATTGAAGTCCGAGTTCACTTAAATTCAAGCCAAAAAGGTCCGGATAAATTGGGTTTCCAAGGAAATGCTAGCCTCCTTTCTCATTGAGCGACATCCTGGTTAGTTTCCATGAGATATTCCCTTAAACCGACTATACGTGGCATCGACCTAGATTCGGAGTCGTGTCCAGCCCAATCTTACTTCTTGAAAAATTCAAGCCTGGTTTAAACTGACACCAAAAACGGCCCCAATGTCTGACTCAGAGCTTCTTTCTCTTGTATCCGAAGGAAAATACGCATCTGCCCAAGCCATTCTTGTTCGCAAGATCAAAAAGTTTCCAAACAGATCGTTCTATTATGCATTGAGCAACAAGATTCTCGACAGACAAGGTCAGACAGACAAGGCCATTTCCAACAACCTTGGGCTTTTGGCCCAATATCCCAATGATCCTCTAACTGTTGGGCTTCTCTATGAATTTTTTAGTCAATTCAGTGAATATTCTGCTCAAGCAAATCATGCATATGAGAATGTCATCAAGAAGTACCCCGGTCTGGCATCTACCACTGAGTTGGTCTTGGATTGGTTTGATAGAAGTATTTCCCAATTTGACTTGAAATTGTACAACAAGATCTTCACGGCACTTCGCTCCTTACCCTCAAAAGCTGTCCGCTACCCTTTTTGGTCTGCCTTTACATACCTTCAACAGATCCCCACTGTTCCTAGTGAAAAAGAGGCAAAACTATTCGCTAAACTCGGTCTCAAGTTAATTGAGCCTCTTCGTCCATTTTCTGACCAGGAGCTTCATGTTTATATCAGTCTTTTGAGCCACGACAACCAAAACCAAGCCATAGTAGATGAAATTGCCAAGTTAAATGGTTCCTTAAGCTTGGATGTGAAATTGAAGTATGCTAAAACGTTGAACAAGTTGGAAAAATGGGATACTTTGTATGATTTTTCACATGATCTACTTTTTAAGGAGGAATTCGATGATTTTGATACCTGGAAGAACCTAATTAAGGCAGGATCGAAGATATTATCATCTCCATATGACGAAATTAACCTTCTTATTGAAAAAAGTAAGAAAAGAAACTCTACATTGGCTAAAGTTGAATTGGCACTTCAAGTTGACGGCTCTAAGTACAGCGATGCAGTGCTCAACTACTATCACCAATTCAAGTACAAGTTATGCTGTTTCCACGATTTAAGATCGTATTTAGAAATCAAGCCTTGTCCTGAACTTCTTGAAGAAATAAAAAAGAAAGAAGAAGAATCGGATATTGTTTCCAAGGAAGTATTTCGTCTTATTAATGTGCAAAAACTCAAATATTTCTTCGAAACATCTCCCTCGCCAGAATTCCAAAAGGAATTTATTGCTGAAAACTGGTCTATTCACAAAAAATACTACACAAATCCAATTGGTGAATTTGAGAAAAATTCTGTTAATGAACTTGCGTTAATGGCGATTCTACTCGAACTTCTACAGGATCAATCTCAAGCAAATCTCATCAGAAGTATTCTCACATTGAACTATTTGATTTGGAAAGATCCATACAATCATGATCTTAAGCTTTGGCTCATGAGACTTCAGGCCAATTTTAATTGTTCCAATTCCATTTTCCCAACATACCAGTCTCTCAATATTAGAGGTTTACAGCATGAAACGCTTTCGCATTACCTTTATCCTACAAATCCTTCCAATCAGCATCTTGAGAACTTCATCAATATTTTCCGCTTCTATTTGACCTCAGATGAAGAAGTCGATAACAGTGTTAAACGAGGTTTCGAAAAGGGAGTCTACACCAAGCTTGGAAGTTTTATCTCATTGGGAAGAAAGATGAAATTCTCGGTATCCCGTTACTTTGTGGTTTGTAATATATTGAAGATGCTGATGGTACTTCTGGACACCAAATATGTCTCGTACTTTACCAATCTTTTGCAAGAAAATGTCGACACTTTAGTAAATGAAGAGTGGTCTGATCAGAGAGATTTCAAAACAGAATGGAAGTTTTGGGGAGATGAGATCAAAGGACTTGAAAATTTGAGTATTCCAAATAATTACTTGACCCAGAATGATTTGAAGTTGTCGATTTTGAAGTACGTCATTCTCTTCTGTGACGAAGTCGAGTCACCTGCTGCTATCAAGCATATTAAGCTTTACAACAAAATATTATCTTCCGACTTCAAGCCCATCTTGCCCTTCGATGATTTAATGAACAAGCTCAATTTGAATATTCTCAAGGTTTTCAAACAAAAGAAGGAGAGTGAAGCACAATCTTGCATGAACTTCTTGTTGAAGAACTTGAAGTTTGATAAAATGAAGAACACATTCATTCCCCAACTGGGTATTCTTTCTTGGGAATATCAACTGAATTTACAAAAAATTGTTGAATTTATCAGAATTACAAGATTATTGATTGCTCAGGGCAAGTGTATCGTTCCAACTACAGCGTTAAAGCTGACTTTGGACTCTTTGGTGAAGGAAATTAAGAGCCTCAAGGCAGTACAAAAACAGATTGCAGAATTAAGGGAACTTAAGACCGGTCTAGTCTTAAATGTGGGACAAGAAAGCCTAGATGCAGAGTTTAGTGAATTGGAAAAGTCGATACTAGAATCGAGTCAATTCTTGAATGCATTGTCCTAATATATAATCTAGCAAATAGAACCGATATCTGCAAATGCTAAGGCAGGAAATTAAATATATTAATTTAAGGTGAGTGTTATCACAATTAAAGCTTTGTCAATAATTGAAGCCCTTGTCGTGGGAGGTAGGAGCATTTTAGCAAGATCCCATCATATTCTCTTTTATGAATAGAAACGTAATATCTAATTTGTCGAAATAAAATGATTCCACATGAATTTTTCGTCAAATAAGCATAAAAATGGTCCCTGATACACACTTCCTTTTATTCTCCCTTTCTATGGTATGATTATTCTAATTAATCATGAGTGATGCCGTGATTAGTGAATGTAACTCCAGATATGTACATGTTAAGATTCCAAGCAGAAATCAAAAAGGAGTCCAAATGACTAATAAATGACATTTTTGATAGCTGTATTATTTCAACAAGCTCGTTGTTTGGCCTTTGGTATACTGTTGAATCCATATAACCAACATTCTTGAAAAGAGAAGAATAGTCTTCATTTGAACTCTGGAGCTCTAATTCCCATAACCCGAATCATATCATTGATTCTAGATATTCCCATGTTCAACAAGTATCTCCGGTGACTCAAATCTGTCTCTAATCTGTTCATCCTGAACTCTTCCCGAACATATTTCATCAACTCTTCCTTTTCATGTGAATGATACACGAGTCTGGTCAAATCTCTGTAAATCAGCCTGATTTTTTGACGAAACACAAACTCCTGAAGCGAAGGTACCTTTCCCAATTTGGACATGGCTTTAGCTGTGGTACCAAAGCTTCTGCAGTGGCGATACATGGTGAATAGTAGTTGACTATTTTCTGTATAAATCTGCTATGTATGTATGTGCAGTGCACGACCCTTGGAAATTGGTCGAAATTTCTATAACTGCCATAATTGCCAAGTAGTTGAGCTTATGAGAAGTTCAGGAGTTTGACTATCCCCGGTTATTGCTGTGAATTGCTTCGAGTATATTTTATGTTCTAAAATCAAACCCAATTTGGTTGTAGGCTTCAATCTTTGTCTGAAATATTTGAAATATTCGAAATATTCTTAAACAAATAGCTATTTTCGTAAAGATATGGTCACTATCTCGTAGGAGCATCCTTCTTGATGATATTTGTCTGGCTTTAGTTGTAATCTTTTGTCTTTTGAATATCATTTAATTATCACTTAAATAACAATGCCCTTTAAGATAGTGCGATGATGGTCAATAGTGTAGACAAATAAAACCGTTTCTAGTGGAGATTATAGGCACCATAAAGCAAGTATCCTCTGCATATTGTCCATCTTCCCTTGAAGGCTCACTCAGAGTATCTTCTTAACTTGCGTTTTGTTTTCTTCTGTCAACCAATTTCAGTCAGGAAAAGATCCAACAAAAGGACAACCTTTTCGCAGCAATTTGCTTCGAAAATACGTCAAAGACGTTGGCCTCATGCTGCAACATTGCAATGTAGATATTGGCATCGGAAAAACTTTTCTTCGGGCCATTTTCTCCATTTTGAACTTGTGTGAATTCTAGTGGGACAAATGAGTACTCAGGCGGTGTTTGCACCTCTAATAGTTTACCGAAGGGTTATTAATGGTAATGCTGTTGTTGCTGTTATATTCATATCTGCATCATCTTTTCAAGGTCCAAATTCTTTTAAAATTCAAAATCAAAAATTAGTCAGTTTTGTGTGCCAAGTTGAGAGTAGAATCCGTGTTCTATGAAATTTGCTTCATAGTCATCCTTATTTCCCTTCCTAGCATCAACCTTGAGACATATCTGTTATCTATTGATCGAAAGACCTTCCAAATGATGTTGAACAAAAAACCATCTAGAAATGCGAGAAAGACATGGAAAGAACCCATAATTCAATCAAGAGACATTCAAGAACTTCTTTGCAGTAAATTTCACCCAATTCACATATTTCTGCCTTCTTTGGTCTTCTTAAACTTGCAGAAACCAATTTCGTCTGAAAAACCAGGGTTGTGCCATTTTCGTCCAAGATACTATCATCAAGAGATTATTTTGACTGGCTCGTACCTTCTTCAAGGTAAAATACAATTCCACTTCCATTTCTCCAGTATTCAATAATTCGAATAAAATTCATACTTCTTTCACTTGGAACAAATTGGATTGAGCTTTACCTCAATTCCAGCTACTCTACGGTTTACCGTCAATGCAACCTCGACGAATTCCATGGAATAATAAGGCACTGATCTTCAGTAATACAAAGAAATAGTGCTGCATGGACATGAGCACATGGATTTGACTTAGTCCGGTCTTTGTGATAGGTTATGGTGTTCTCATTTCCCTGCTATGCATAAAACTGCGTAGTTCAGTGTTGAGAAGAAATTAAGGAAACAGTTCCTTACGATTAACGGTTGAGCTGGAGAAGGTGGAGAGACGATAAACGGAAAGGTACCAAAATCTGGCAACGGGCAACCAATCTTATTGTTCTAAGATTTGGGTTAGGTACGTAATGCCCAAATCACGAGGGTTTGATCCTGATATTAATAGCTAATCTGGGGCAAAATCCGTAACAGGAAGTGCTCCCGCGTGTAGGAAGATCCGAACCCTGGAAAAACTGGGTATATTTTTTGAGACATCTTATGCGGTGGGGTGCATGGAAAAATATCTAAGGGCTGGCAGAGGGCAAGTCACGCATCCATTTCCCCATTCAGCAGGCCTTCCGGCGTGGCATACCCAAGTGAATTCCCCATTTTGAAGCAGTCATACCATAATCACACTACACCAGATTCTAGGTAGTCCCCAATCCCCCATGTTGAAAGTTCTGTCTACATTCAAGAAGTGGAATGAACCAAATTTCGAAAGGAAAGATGACCAAATAAATACCAAATGACATGATAAATTTAATATGGGGGAGTTCTTTGAAAATAAATCAATTTTGACGGTCACTTTTAACAGGTTGCAGCTTGTCGATAAGTGCTTTAGCATAATTGACATGATGAATTAATTGAGCTATATTAATTGGATTCAACTCTCCAGGGCTTGTTTTTCCTGTGTTCTTTATTTCATTTCTGTTGTTGGTTTTAGTCTAGAGATAATGATATAAGAGCAGTAATGGTTCTTATGTACTGGGTGGTCCTTCGGGAAATGGTTTTGAAATTATGGAAAATGGCCAGAGTTGGCCTTACATGAATGAAAAACCTTCAACTTGAAAGGTACTTAAATGGGATAATATAAACTAGGATAAAGAGCAGAGACATTGAACTAATTACTTGATCTTGGTTTGAGGGCAGTGATCTTATACAACTTAAGGAAAGGGCATGGTATGGATATAGAGATCGTGATAAATCAAGGAAATCCAAACTAATTACCAAGTGGAATTCTATATTGACAAGGACCATGAATCCAGAGAAGAAACAAATGGCAATGGTATTTCATGATGTTAAACAACGAGAAGTATGGAAAGTATCCAAGATTGATTGCATTCACACTTCACTTCACTTCATCTGACTTCACACACACTGAATTTATTCCAGATAGTCAAGAGTTGTGATATTTCCGTTCTTCCATTATATTCTGTCCAATTCTTCTGTTCAGTTTCAAATTAACTCAACATGCTGCAAGCATTCCTAAAAATGACACATTTGACTGTTGAACCTCCAAGATGGAGAGACTAAGATCTTATTGAATATCATGTTTTGACAAAATATTGAATCAATAGGTGGTTTTTAACTTCAAAAGTAGTATGTGAGTCCAGTCCATAATAATTGAGAATATATGGAGGGAACGGAGATGTGAGAGCAGTTTTGAAATCACATTTTTACTTCGGTGATAAGAATAGGAGATGTTACTTCAAGAATATGTCATTAGATATTCCGAATTTTGTCTTCTTCAGGAAAGCTCGTAATTATCCATGTCAACTTCTTTAATGCAAGCTTTTCGGATTAATGTCCATGACTCGTATCATTCATTCAAAAGTAAAAATTAAAGACATTGAATCCATTAGTAAAAAAGTAACTCGGGGTGCATATTTAATCCGCCTTGCTTCAAGCTATTTGAGAATGCGTAAATCAAGAAAATTACTCTTTAAGAACTACCAGTTTAACTGATTGGCAAATTCTATCTGTGAAATACACCAGTGTAAATCTTGAAATTATTTGTCCCTTCCAATTCACATAAAAGATGAATAATAACTGCAATGTGCACCATTTACAAATAGTACAGAGATGTCCTCACCAAGAATGGTCGACGGTTTATTAGTAGTAGTGTTAGTAGTAATTTAACTAAGCTGAAATAAATGGAAGAATTGAAGTAGTTCATTATTTCTCAAATCCAATATCCAGACGTATTTGAGACGGTAACTCTCCGGGAATTTTAGCGTCTGCTTATACTCTGGATCCAACTTCAGCTATCTTCTCAGAAGAAGCATCGCTATTGGCGTTTTCCTTGTGAGACACATGGAACTTTCCCGATGGGGAGTGGAGTGGCATAATGACGTTGTCAGGGTCGTCACCAAACACTTTAGCCACTTCTTCCAAGGTGTAACCGGAAGTTTCCACGTAGAAGAAGTAGACAACGAGCCACTCGACAGCAAGAATGCAACAGTAGACAATGTAGTACTTCCACTCGATGGCTTGCATGGCGATGGGGTTGACGTAACCGTTGTAGACAGAGACAAGCTGTTGGGTCAACTGGAAAATGTTGATACCCTTGGCACGGTGACTGTAGGGCAAGATTTCAGTAACGTACAAGAATGGCAAACCGTTGATACCGATGTTGTAGGACAAGTAGTACAAGAAGATCATGGCCAACACACCGTTGGCAAAGGACTTGTCCTCGAAGTGCTTTTGCTGGTTGATGGCAGACAAAATGGTCCAGAGAATGTAGGTAAGAAGCATACCAGAAACACAGGTGATGAACAAGGTTCTTCTCTTGAATCTGCCGACCAAGGTGGCAATAATCACCGAAATAACCAAGTTGTAGGCCATCAAACCTCCGTTGATCTGTAATTGTTCCTTTTCGCCAGTGATGCCAATGGAGTCCAACACCTTGTTCAAATAGTAGGAGACCAAACCGTTACCCGACAACTGCATCATGATACCGGTGAAAATGGCCAAGAAGATTCTCTTTCTGAAAGACTTGATGGTGATGAAGTCCAAGTATCTGGACGTAGACATGATCTTTTCCATTTCCAAGGTGGATTGAATTTCTTGCATTTCGAAGGCGACCAATCTTCTGGAACGCTCATCGGTGCCGTCACCGGTGTGGATGTGAGCCAAGACCTTTTCGGCCTTGTCGAGCTTGCCTTTGGAAATTAACCATCTTGGAGATTCCGGAACCCAGTAGAAGAAAATGATCTGGAAAACGGGCATGAAACCTTGCAAATAGGAAGGGATTCTCCATGCGTTGGCATTTCCCAAGGTTCTGGTGCCGTAGGTGACCCAGGCAGCGACCAAGGCACCCAAGTACCAGCACACGTTGTAGAAGGTGGTGGCGGTGGGTCTGTGGGAAGGATAGGCGATTTCGGATATGAGGGGTGGCGAAGAAACGGTGGCAATGCCGGAACCGAACCCAAGGACGATTCTGGCGGCCAAGAAGAAGCCGTAACTGGTGGAAACACCCTGTAAGACAGCACCAACCACAGTAAGGAAATTTCCACCAATAATGCACCATTTTCTGCCAAACTTGTCGGAGAGGTACGACGCGAACAAGAACGACACCAAGTTACCGTAAAGCGAACCGTTACTCAAGGCACCCAACTTCTGGCCCTCGGGATGGCCCATGTCATTTCTCCATGTCACCAAACTCTGCAACCCGTTCAACATGGAACCGTCATAGCCGTTATTGGTGGAAGTCAACGTGGTGAGAAAGACACACCAGTTCAAGAACACAAGATAGCGGTACTTGTACCAGGGCTGGTCGAGTTTGACCAACTCATCGATGTCGTCATGGATGAGAATAGGCTCCAGACTGACGGAGTCCTGGCGAACGTCGGCGATTTCTTTGGTGTCTGTCATTGTGGAGATCAATGCAAAGGCGGTAGCTGAAAGGGTGTGATGAGGAGGTCGACAAAGCAGAGAAAGATGGGCTTTATATATACGGCTTTGGTGAAACAGCCCAAAGGATCATTTACGACATTCGCTAAGACCCAGATTGTTCCGACCAATGGAGCTGCAGGTGTGTGGGGCATGCAATGCGGGCGTCACAACGTTGTGTGCCCGTGTCAAGCGCGCCAGATCTTCGCCGGTGCAGGACGGCGGGAAGTGTAGGCGGCGTGCAGCATGCACGCCCACATTGGGATGACGTGGAGACCTACCCCACAAAATACCTAGAGGCCGTCGTGGTACGCCACGCTGGTGGCCTCGTCGCCGTAACCTACCCGGCGTGCAGCCCTGGGCGTGAGGGGTACCTTTCCCAAAACGGCAGGGTTGCCGCTTTGGCGCCGGCATGGTGTGGACCAGAAAACCCACTTCCGTGGGTTCCCTTGCCCTGTCGTAGCACTGTGCTCCTCCCGTGACCCTGGGCTGCCTTCCCTTGCCCCAGTGGCATCACCCTCTGGCTAGATGTTCGTTTAGGGTACTGCTTCCCTTCCCCTGGCTTCGATCTTCTCCATCTTTTGACATGCACTAATGCCGCGCAACAAAGGGACGCACCATGCTGCGACCTCTCGAAACCGCGGAAACATTCTCGAGACCCTTCCTATTGTGACTATCTCCCCGCAACTTTGGCAGAGTGCTTCGAGATCTGGACGGTGTTTGGCCGGAGCCATTTCTACATGGGTTATGGCACGGAAAGATCATTCTGTTTCAGGAAGCCAGTCCCATTTTTATTTCGTATAATTATTGTCGTATTTTTTACCGACCCCACATAGTTTCTCCAAAAGCGGCACAGTGTTCCTAGCCGCAATTCAGTGCTCCAAATTAGGAAGCCTTCCCAAGCCCCCTCCCTCTTAAGCCCAAACGGCAGTAGCCAACTGTCTCATTGAAACAGATCATCAAGCACACATGCCAGTAATTGGCATGGCTCTGTCTATGTTGCTGCAATGTTCTCCGTATACGCCTCTAATTTAGTCTAATTTTTAAAATAATAATTGTCCGCATTACAACTCCGCCCATTCATTGAAGTACGTTGATTCAGATCAAGAACGAGATTAATACCAAACAACGGGCCACGAAATAGGACCTCCATATCGAGGCTGGCTATTCAACATACCTTACTCCAATTTCCTCAAAATGCTTCGGCCTGCACTGGTGTTGGGCAAATTTCTGGATCTGATCTGAGTGGGGAATCAGATTAATTTCTCCTGAAGTGAAATTGCTCATATTCCTATTTGGTCTGTTCAATTGATGAAAGAAGTCGAATACTAGGAAGACGCGTCATATTCAAGAGTCTACGGAGTATGTTCGCCGAAGATGCACAGATGTGAACTACACACCTGTGTACCCAACATTCTTGCGGCAATTTAAGTAGGTAATTAATTATCGTAGCAACAGATGTAGCCTCTGAATTGAGGATAGCAAAAGATTTACTTCTGGCTTTTTCTGTTTTCTCTGAATTTGTCCATTCAATTTCAATTTCAGAATTAATCGGCCGTTGCTGGTCCGCTAGTTTCTTTCTGCCACTTTCCTGATTTTCAGAATTAAATATCTATATGTGCTGATACTGTCTTGGACAGTTGCGATTAAAGTAGTCTTTACTGTTCAAAATCAATTAATCGAATATCCTCTCATTGGAATTGTCTGTTGGATTTAGCAAGTACCTTGTGCAACAATTGATGCGCCAGTTGAAACTTATTCTGCTTCCTTTCATTTGACTTTCTTCAAATCAATCCTTCTGAAAACTCATCTAGAATTTCTAGAAAGATGTGGTGCCGCAAACCTTGTTCCTGGTCTGAGGGTTAGTTCCACTAGTTTTCAGTCCACCACGTTATCTATCAACGGTTTTCAGTTCTCAAAAACTACAATTGAGTTCTTTATTCAGCGAGAATCAATGTGAGCTCCACTAAATTCACATTAATCTCGACTAGTGGCTTGAACTCATGTCCTTCCCCATACTAAGTTCATGTTAATCTCGCTTGGAGGTTACTGGTGAACTGAGCCTCCATTTGCGGCCATTCAGTCGCAATTATTCCAAAAATAAGTGTGAATTAAATGTACCTGGACATAACCCATATGCTCAAGAGGTTAAATGTGTTCTTAAAATAAAAATCACTCTAGAAGTACAACATTCACATCTCGGGGTCCACCTTCTTCGATAAATCGTTTATGAGGGGAAATGCCATATGGTTGGCTTATGCTTTAAGCCAAGGCCGACCTCGGACTCTGGTGACATTTCTCGGGGTCTGACAACCACGCCAATAGTAACAATTGCCCAACGGCACATCGGCACAATTGTGCAATTTGCCGATGTACAACAGTACATGGGAATGGAGTACAAGTTTTGGGTCATAGATTACACGGTGAGTTCTACTTCACTTGCCCTAATATGCATGTGTGATCTCAAAATGAAACAGGAACTTTTCGTTAGTGAAGCAACTTACGGCCTGCCTCAAACTTTATGAAAAAACTAGAATTTAGCAATGGAAAATCCTGTTGAACCAGACACTGTAGATAAAAGCTCAAGGTCTCCACTTGGTTGAACTTGTAAGTGTAGAATCAGCCTATGTGTGAATTACCAACAGCGACATTTACCTCGCTTACCCCACATGTCGCGCTGCAACACGTCACTTTCTACCCCGGTAGCCCTTCCGCATTAGGAATGTCTACCCCAACTTTCCTCAATATCCACTTGCCTAGAATTTCCAATTCAACTAAGCCCTGTACACCCTAGCGCCCTATTCATCTCATTACTTCAACTTCTGGATCGACTTTCCTCTGCATTGTCTGCAATTTGATCGTGCCAATTCAGGGTTCTTATTTTCACTAAAAATTCCAGTCTAATTATAATTATTCTCTTGGTTTTTACCAATAGGGTAATCCAGGGTGGACCTTCTGGAACGACTTTTCCTTTTGGGCACGTTTGGGGCACCGATCCCGTGTAAGTTATTAAATACAGCTCGTTTTCGGTGTTCTCGTCCTTCAATCCAAAATGTCAGGATATCTCAAAACTAAGGGTACCAAAATCGTCGACTCCAATGAAAAGCCAATTGTCCTCATTGGTGCAGCCATTGGAGGCCATTTGAACATGGAGAATTTCATCACTGGCTATGCTGGTACCGAAACCCTTCAAAAGAAGGTTTTGATTGAAAAAATCGGTAAAGAAAAGGTGGAATACTTTTTTGACAGATTCTATGAATATTTCTGGGACGTCAAAGATGCAGAGTTCTTCTCCAACGAGTTGGGCTTCAATTGCTTGAGAATTCCGTTCAATTATCACCATTTCTTGGATGATGACTCGGATCTCTACACCATCAACCCCAAGGGTTTCGAGAGATTGGACAGAATCGTCGACATTTGCTCCAAGCATGGAATCTACACTATTTTAGATTTGCATACCACTCCAGGTGGCCAAAACCAGGACTGGCACTGTGACTCGGGAATCAACAAGTCGCTTTTCTTCGACTTCAAGGTCTTCCAGGATGCTGTGATCAACCTCTGGGTGGAGCTTGCCAAACACTACAAGGACAACACTTGGATTGCGGGTTACAATCCATTGAATGAGCCTGCAGTGGAGGACCACTCGAAATTGGTCAATTTTTACAAGAGACTCAGTGAAGAGGTAAGAAAGGTCGATCCTCATCACATCTTCTTCCTTGATGGAAACACCTACGCTATGGACTTCAGGCAATTCCCTAAAGCCTCTGAATATATTTCCAACGCAGTGTACTCTATCCATGACTACACCTTGTTCGGTTTCCCTAATATTCAGGGTACCCTTTACGAGGGAACGCCAGAAGAAACTGCTAAACTTAAGCAGCAGTACGAGAGAAAGATCGAGTACATGATTCAGAATAATGTCCCCGTCTGGAATGGAGAATTTGGACCAGTTTATGCTTCTGAAGTTAGAGGTGACAAGAACCCGGACGAGATCAACAGGGCCAGATACAATGTGTTGAAAGATCAATTGGATGTGTACAAGCATGGAGACCCGTCTGGTGATAAGAGCCCAATTTCTTGGTCCATCTGGCTCTACAAAGACATTGGATACCAAGCTCTCACCTATGTTTCTCCAAAATCCAAGTGGTTTGAAGTTTTCGGTGAATGGTTCAAGAAGAAGAAGCACTTGGGCTTGGACAGATGGGGCAATGATATTGATGCCGAATATGACAAATTATACCAGGACCTTGTCGATCATATGACCAGGAACATTCCCGAAAAGTACCACAAGGCAATGTATCCAAAAACCTGGACCATTAAGGATCATCTCCACGTTGTTTCCAAGGACTTGCTCTTTTCCCAATATGCCCAATACGAGTATGCGGACTTGTTTGAAGGTTTAGACTTCAAAGACTTGGATGAGTTGGCTGCTTCATTCAAGTTCGAAAACGTGTGCAA
Source organism: Suhomyces bokatorum (assembly GCA_030568615.1). Classification (NCBI taxonomy): domain Eukaryota; kingdom Fungi; phylum Ascomycota; class Pichiomycetes; order Serinales; family Debaryomycetaceae; genus Suhomyces; species Suhomyces bokatorum. Next base: position 91,820 of record JAJMGI010000028.1, on the reverse strand, counting down.
GAGAGATGACTTGAACCAGATCTTGAGGGCGTACAAGTAAATAGAGTTATTAGAGAATTAAAAATCAATTGTCTAAATGACCATACGAATTTGTAGGTGTTCTTTGGATTGCTCCCAAGATCTGTGTTGAATCACCCCAGATTTAATAACTGCAACATTAATTGAACTATTCATGAATATGTAAATCGTCATTGTAAAATGTGTCTAATTCGAATTCAATGTCATTATAACAGCACTGAGTACCTGAAAGAATAACCAGAACTGAAAATATATTAGAAGAATAATGAATTGCCACGAATTCAAAGTTGGAACATTGGAAAACAGAAACTTGAGGCATTAATTGACAAATCAAACCTTCTTAGTGTACATTCAAATTCAATAATTCATGGCAACTATTATTCGCTGACATTTCTGAAGAAATAATTATTCGCCTAATCTTTTATGTCTACATAAAACTATCTGTGTATTATTTGGTATGCATGATGATTTCAAGTGGTGCGGATATACCAGAAGAATGTTCCAAACTTGGACATTTACATAGTTTTTCTACGACTTTGTAAGTAACTTCTTTGGTTCGAACAGTAACTATGTTTCCCAAAAAAAGCACAAATCAATTCCACCCGAAAATTGTCACCGTTGAACACTTATGTGCTTGTGTCTTTATTATAGTTTCTTGTCGAGTTTAAGAATTATTCTTGGTAACAAGTATCAGGATTTTCGGAAGTTTATATCCAATAGATATCGTTCTGTCGTACATAAATTGAGTTCAAAAACCGCCTATTCTCATAGCGGACAAGGATTTAAATGCAAGAGCACTAAAAAGTGGGAATGGGCTTATTTGACCCTGCTAATGGCCTGCGCAGACAGTGCTTGCATTACACCACTCGCCGGAATTGGGTGAATTTTTCCTCCATTACCAATGCTACCATCTCGTGTTAGAGTGTATCACCTTTCAAGAGGACATCATTCGCTTAGAAGATCCAAATCTATGGTATAGACTTAGATTTGAGCCTAATATTATCTCTAGGCAAAAGTCGAAGTATGGAGTTTATAGCTATATTCCCTAGGAAATAGTCTGTCGCTCTTCACACGAAGCTCGTATAAGGCGTCCAGTCAATCTTATCCGACGGAAAATCTGATTTCTGTCAATTATTAGCTGAATTACACAGGTCATTACCGAATTACGTATTTTAATTCTCAAGGCGTGGTCACTCTTCATAGAGCCCACGCAAAACATCTTCTGTTTTGTCTCTCACATGATGCAGAGGTACCATCACCTTGTTGTCAATATGGATGTAACGTCTTCAGATCTGTCTGGTAATGCTTTTCGAGATACTTTTTCACGGGAACCAGCAATTTGAAAGTAAATGAATATTCAACTAGATACGTTCCATGGTGTTTTGTGTATTGCTTCCTGCCGAAACGTTGATAATAATTAGAAAGTAAAAAATTAACAATATGAACTAAATGTCTAAACCATGGATGGGACATATAATGGCTCAATTGCGGACATACTCAAACATTTGAATTCGGACTAACTACCAAGCTTCCCAACTTCTGTCAAGCAAGGCAGCCTGGAATTAACTCGTTGTAAACGGAGACTGAAGTTAGCCGAAAAACTAAAGTATGGATTTTCTTGACTATATGCTAAAAACTAGATCAGAAGATTTTTGCAGCCTACAGAATATTAATTTTTTACTGGATGGGCAAAATCATTATGCATAGAGCTGCTTTACGTAGTTTCTTTTGTTCAGCAGATGTACTTCAACCCATATGGAAAACAGGACCATCACCAAAATATCTCACCATTTGTAAAGAGTAAGTGCCAAAAATTTACTATAGAAGCAAGGAATATCTCTCCTGAATCAAAGTAACAACAAAAATGCTTATTGAAACCATTTCTCTATTATACCTCTTTGCATTTGCGACATGCAGAGACGTTTTTGGAATATTCAACAGTGTTACAGAAATTAGCACAGACAATACAGTCCTTGAAAGAACCTATGAAATTGGATATCAAGGAATCCGACGTTAAACCCGGAGACAGATTCTTTTTAAATTTTCCATGTGTTTATTCTTTAAGTGATGACGACTATTCTTTGAGTTCTGGTCTGCATGTCTATGCAACTTGTGAGAAATACAACGGTGAAATAACTATGGCAACTTCAGTTCTTAGATGCGTGATAACTGACGGAATAGTAGGAGCAGGTCTTGTTGGTGGAAAATTAAGAATAGAGAAGCTTCTCTACAACGCTGGTGGAGGTTTGAATGCAGTCGATCTTCAAAGTGCCAATTCTTGGAATCTGGAACGATTGATTATGTATTTGACGATGGAACGCTTCTGCTTCCATTTAAGGTTACATTTACTAAAAGGAGTACGACTTCCAAAATGTTCTATTTGGATAGACCTGTTAAAGAATTGAATTCTCACCAAGTTGTCTTAACAGGAATCTTATGTGGTGGAGGATATGTTCCGGGTGGTGCTTCTAAAATATCTATTGAGCCTAGTAATGCTAAACTTGACTGCAAAAACACTGACTATGGATACAGTGACAAATTTAACGATTGGGGTTGTCCTATGAACAAAAAGTCAGACTAGGAATGTCCCATCTACCAACCAACCTGTTCATCCCTGAAGTATCTTGCGTATCTTCTGTTTGTTGAAGGTCCTAATGCAAGACCAATTCTCGAAGCTTATGTTTATGGAAATGGTATACCTAAATTGAAGGGCATTGAATTTCATTGGTGTATTAAAGGTCCAGGGCCCGACTTTGATACAAGTATTACGTCCGTCCAGGTTACAAGTACGGCAGCAAACAGCATTTTCTCAATTAAAACTACCGTTGGAACTAATGCATGGACAACTGCTAGTACTATCAGCGCTAACGATGGTGGAGTAAACAAAGTTGAAGTGATAGTACCATTTTCGACCGCTACCCATCACCCAACTGCACTTAGTACTGTGACCCTGACTTGGATGGAAACGTATACCAGTACAGTTACGACTCGAGGTGAGATTGTTATCGAGGTTCCTGTTCCTACTACAACAGTAACATCTTTCTGGACAGAGTCATATACTTCTCGGATCACACACTCTGCTCTTCCAGGCAGTACAGCAGAGGTGATTGTCGAAATGCCCAATCATCAGGTCACGAAGACGGTGACTTGGGACAAATCGTACACTTCGACTACAACTGAGGTTGCACCACCAGGTGGAACCGATGTAGTTATTATTGAAGTGCCTAAACCCCAAGTCACAATTACCGAAACATGGACAAATAGGTTTACTTCGACCACAACTGAGGGTTGCACCTCCAGGAGGAACTGATACTGTTATTATCGAGGTTCCTGTTGCAGAAGTCACCATTACTGAAACTTGGGACAATTCATTCACTACGACGTTCACTGTTCCTGAACATGATGGCGCTCCTGACACTGTTATTATAGATGTTCCAACGCCTGTGGTGACAACTACATCTACTTGGGACCAATCTTACACCAGAACAATTACAACCGAACATCCAGGAGGTACCAGAACCGTGATTATTGATATTCCTACCCCAACTGTCACCATCACACGTACTTGGACAGGTGAATACACCTCTACGGAATACTACCCAGCAATTTGGGGACAAACTGCTACAGTGATCATTGATGTTCCCACTCCAGCTATGCCAGCCACAACTTTCACCAAAACCTGGGGAAATATGTTCACACTGACCAAGACGACCATATCGCCAGATGGAAAAACCAGGGTTGTGATTGTCGAGGTTCCAACCCCCACTGTAACTGTTACGACCACGTGAACTGGTAAAGTAAGGTCCACAACCACCTGGTATGCACTTTATGGAAGGACTGCCACGGTGATTATCGAAGTGCCATCTGCTACTACGAAATCAACCAGGACGGTGAACATTAACCAGATCAATACTGGAATGGGCTTGTTGCAAGCAAAAAACACGATGCTTGGTGGTAAGCAGATGACAGCTAGTACTCCGGAACCAACTTTGCCACACGTAACTCTGTTGGTTTCAAGCCCTTCAAAAGAGCTGAAAGCTGAAGTAGCTAAATCTAGCGAGGTGACTATGCCCATTTCAAACTCTCAAAATATCACCAACCAAGAGATTGAACTGAGCATCACATCGAAGGTTAGTTCCGACTTGTTCAGTTCAATGTTCTGGAACTCGTCTAGTGTGGTTGACACTTTGTCTTTGTATTAACTGGTTGTATTTAATTTACTTCATAGCAATTATTCATGTATAAGTTAATACATTCGGTATGTCTAGCTGCAAAATATAGTCTGCTTAATGTATAATTACTAGTGTACCATGAAGATGTACGTATTTGAAAGTAAAAAGGTAGATGTATCAATTCAAGGATCAGTTGGAGGTAAGGTACTTAAAATAAGATCATGAAAAGCACACTCTATCTTATTTGAAAATAATGATATAATCCATGGTGCTGTGACAGGAATCAGTCTAATAATACAGGTAGGAGATATAGTCCGAGATATCAACCAAATAATATCCTGAGAGCCCAACTATCAACTACATATACAACCACAGGCATGAATGTGACAAACTCTATAGAATTTCCCGGGTTGTCTATAAATAAATTAAGGCGAAAGTCACTGATCTTGCTAGTGCAACTGCTGAAATACAGACATGAATAGAAATTTGACTATGAATTGTTAACTTCAGCTATAAGTCATTACGTGCACAATGGAAACTTAACTTTGATTCTGTAAACCTCAGGTATAAGACATGACGTGCAGAATAGAAATTTGACTATAAATTATTAACTTCAGCTAAGGTTTGCGACATTACCCTCCATGAATAGTGTATTCACACTTCTGTAACGAAGAACATTGTTGGGCAAACTCTATTAGAGTTCAGACCTCTTTGAAACTAATGTAAAGTAGCTGCGAAAAGGACTACTAGTTTATACTGCTGCTCTGGCTAAATAATAGCTTGGGTGCTTGGGATCTCCAATAACTGCTGATTCCATACAAATCTGCTTATGCGGCTCCCAAAGGAACCCATAGTCAATGCTACCTTCTGATCTTCGTTTTCAGGTTGCATACTTCATCAAGAAATAAATCGCAACAGCACTGCATATTTTTCAGTTGAAATCCCACTCAACACATATAGTTGCACTGATCTACTCGTAAAAAAATATCCAGCAAGATCTTCTGTTGGAACCAGCCTTTTAAGGTTATTGTACAGAATCTACCCACACTCTTTCAATAATAGACCAGCTCTTGGCTCTTGGTTTGCCCTTATGTACTAATGCGCCACGTAGTGATTTTCTTTATTGCAAATGCCGTTTGCCTAAACGGAATAATTCTGGTCCAAGAGCTCTCAATCGGTCACGGTGGAGTGTCCCCCACGTCAGCCGAACACGGAGCCCTGAATCATAACACATAGGGCATAATTCTTCGGACGTTCCCCACAAAAACTGGCCCCCCCCCCGCGACGGCTTCCGGATCTGGACGTCACGTGTAGGTCTCCGGAACTGCTTCCCAATTGGGAAGCGTTCCCGCAGACGTCGACCCCACATCGCCCCCTCACCTCCAACCTCAAAATACCGGAGTAGTAGTGCAACCTCACTCCAGTCCCCTACTTATATAAACCGTTCCTGCCTGTTCTCCCTCTCTTTTTCCTCACCAAAATGACCGTCTCCGAAACACAACTGCTCGATATCGAGCATCTCATCCAAGAACTCAACTTGGAGGAAAAGATCAGCCTTTTGGCTGGCATTGATTTCTGGCACACTGCTCCTATTGAACGCTTGGATGTGCCTTCGGTCCGTGTATCTGACGGTCCCAATGGCATTCGTGGAACCAAATTTTTCAACAGCATTCCGTCGAACTGTTTTCCATGCGGAACCGGAATGGCTTCCACTTTCAACAAGCAATTGTTGCAGGACGCCGGCACGTTGATGGCCAAAGAGGCCAAGTTGAAGGGCGCCCATTGCATCTTGGGCCCCACCTGCAACATTGCCCGGGGTCCGTTGGGCGGAAGGGCGTTCGAGAGTTATTCGGAGGACCCTCTCTTATCGGGCCACGCTGCTTCTCACATCATCAAGGGCATCCAGAATGAAAAGGTGTTGGCCTGTATCAAGCACTTTGTCTGCAACGACCAGGAGGACAAGAGAATCTCGGTCGACACCCTTCTTACCGAAAGAGCCATGAGAGAAATATACTTGAAGCCCTTCCAAATTGCCATGAAAGACTCCAACCCAAGGGCCTTAATGACGGCCTACAACAAGATCAACGGAGAACACTGCTCTCTGAGCAAGTACCTCTTGCAGGACATCCTCCGCAAAGAGTGGGATTTCGACGGTTTGGTGATGTCCGACTGGTACGGAACGTACTCCATGAAGGAGTCGTTGGAAGCCGGATTAAACTTGGAGATGCCTGGAGGACCTCGTTTCAGAACTGCCGTGGCCTTGGCCCACAAGGTCAACTCCAACGAAATTCACATGGACACCATTGACGACAACGTGCGTTCGGTGCTCAATTTCGTCAACGAGTGCTTGAAGGCCGGAATTCCCAAGGACGTGGTCGAGTCGCCCAATGACTCGCCCGAGGCCTCGGCATTGTTGAGAAAGGTCGGAGGTGAGTCCATTGTGTTGTTGAAGAACGAAAACGGACTTTTGCCATTGTCTGCTTCGGCCAACGAGAAAATCGCCATAATTGGTCCCAACGCAAAGGTCACCCAGGACTCGGGAGGCGGTTCTGCTGCCTTGACTGCCCGTTACAAGGTGACTCCATTTGACGGAATCAAGAGCAAGATCGAAGCAGGTGGAAATTCCGTTTCTCTCGAATATGCGTTGGGTGCATTCTTGGACAAGAGTTTGCCCGATGTAGGCGAGCTCTTGGTCAACGAGAACGGCAAGAAGGGTGTCACGGGTAAGTTCTACAAGTACCCACCCGGATCCAAGGACAGAGGCTACTTCGAGTCCATCGATTTGGCGTCCACCCGAATTTTCATGTCGGATTTCAAGAGTCCTCACATTCCTGTGGACCAGACGTTGTTCTACGCCGATTTCCACGGAGATTTCACCCCAGAAGAGACCGGAACCTACGAGTTCGGCTGCTCCACTATGGGAACGGCCCAGATCTTCGTCAACGACAAGTTGTTGGTGGACAATAAGACCCACCAGACCAAGGGAGATGCGTTTTTCTTGGGCATGGGCACCCGAGAAGAAAAGGCCTCCATCGACTTGAAAAAGGGCGTCACCTACAAGATCAAGGTGGAGTTTGGAACCGGTCCTACCTACACCTTGCACACGGAACAGGCGGAAAAGGGAGGTGTCTACTTCGGACTCCGGATCAAGACTACTCCAGAAGCCCAGATCCAGAAGGCTGTGGACCTTGCCAAGTCGGTCGACAAGGTCATCATGTGCGTTGGAATTTCCAAGGAATGGGAATCGGAAGGTTTCGACCGTCCAGACATGGACATTCCAGGCTACACCGACAAATTGATCCAGGAAGTCAGCAAGGTCAACAAGAACGTGATTGTCGTCAACCAGTCGGGTTCTCCTGTCACCATGCCATGGGTCAATGACGTCCAGGCTTTGGTCCAGGCTTGGTACGGTGGTAACGAGGCCGGTAACAGCATTGCAGACGTCTTGTTCGGAGACGTCAACCCCTCTGGTAAGCTTTCCTTGACCTTCCCCAAGCGTCTTCAAGACAACCCCACATACTTCAACTTCGGCTCCACCAATGGCCAGGTTCTTTACGGAGAAGACGTCTTTGTTGGATACCGTTTCTACGAGAAGATCGACCGTGAAGTGTTGTTCCCATTCGGCTACGGTTTGTCGTACACCAAGTTCGAATTCTCCAATCTCTCGGTCCAAACCAACGGCGACGACTTGAATGTTCTGGTCAATGTTTCCAACGTCGGAAACATCAACGGTGCCGAGTCTGTGCAGCTCTACGTCCAGGAGGCCGTTTCCAGTGTCAATCGTCCTGTCAAGGAGTTAAGAGACTTCGAGAAGGTGGCCCTTAATGCCGGAGAACTGAAGACTGTTCACCTCAAGCTTTCTGTTCGTGAAGCCACTTCGTTCTGGAACAGCTACAAGAAGAAGTGGCAATCCGAGAAGGGAACCTACAAGGTCTTGGTTGGTAACAGCTCCGACAACATTCTCCTTGATGGAGAGTTTGAGGTTGCTAGAACCCTGAACTGGTTGGGTTTGTAGACGAATGCAAAAATTAACTAGTTAATGAATAATGCAAATTTGAGATAAGTAGAAAGTTGCTAGAATTGTGGCTCTAATTTCTGGGGTTTCAGCTAGGCTCAGTCATCGATTCTGTAATTTTTAGAGCCATTTTCTGGGGAACTACACTGCCTAAAGGGATTTAGGAGTTTATTATATCGGGCATGTGTTTCTTCAGTCAATTGAGTTTGAAGTATTCTTTTAAACTGACCCGATGAAGCCGTTCAATTTTTTACAAGAACAATAGGAATGCCGGCGTATAGTGCTATTTGTTGGATTTATTTGATTGGCAACGTTTTAGGGACCAAAGGATGTCATAAGCTCTTAAATCTATTTATTGTACAAAGCTTAAATTAGGGGAGGAAAATTATTGCTATTGTTGGCATGAGATCAATAGATAAGATCATGTCTACTTTGGGGTGGAGATCACCACACTACTTACTTGAACGGCATTTGAGAATATGCCCCGTTTCGAAGTGTAAATGTGAAACTGAAGTGTCGGGGTTCTTCATCTTCTGGCGTACAAGTGCATCTGTCTCTCATCACTTTACTAACTAAATTAAACACAAATTGCTAGAGGACCCTGAACAACGTGGGTAACGGGTGGTTTGGCGCACATTTGGTTTGCTGTAGTGAAGAAGAAGCATCGGATACTGCAAATGCCTTATCTGAGGTTGTCCGCAACCCACAACGTTCAAGCCACAGAAAAGCATATACACTTCGAAGACATCCACACCGCAGTGGTTGTAGCAATTCTATTGAGCGGCATGCACTTCCCGTCAATTCCCCACGTCAGGATTTAGAAGCTTGAATATCAATTCTTGGCCCGTCAAAAGAATTCCACTTGTCCCCGGATTGTTCTCCAAAACTCCAGACATCAGTACTCTCTATTGATTGATCCACTGAACCCAATGCAATTCCATAAAATCGGGGAAGCAGCGAGGTCCCCGCTTTCTGGTCTAGATCATGGGTGGCACTTTTGTCAATGCAATTGATCTTATCTACGTTGACCCTGGGTGGGTCTGATTTTGCGTTGTAACAACGACGAGGTGTAGGGACTAATAAAGTCACTCGTTGCCCATTATTGGGTCCTTCTCCCACTGCAATGTAAGGTCTTCGTGTCTACCGTTAGGGTTAGGCTACATGCTGTGTTTGCTGGGTGCAGTGTGTACTGTTAAGGGGATGGGGAGTGGGAAAGCCGACCAACAGGGTCGAATATGATTGGATTGTAATTTCAAGGTAGAGACAACGTTTATTTTTTTATTTTTTTTTTTTTTGGGCCTGGAATAAAGACGATGATGCGGCTACCGTGTCAGCAGATTACAGGACTGGCGTCATCAAGAGACACCAGACAATATCAATGGACGCATCCAATCGACACTGTAGAAGCTTCAGATCCAGGTGTCCAATATCTCCAGTCACCCTTTTGACTGGTCTCGTATGTGAAACCTGTTCTCCACCTACAGTTGTTTGCCTAGACAGGCAGATTGTTTGAGGTGTCACGTCCTCGCTACCACATTCCCCAATATTTTCCGGACCGTGCGTGTTCCCTTAGGCACTGTGCGCAGGAGACGCTGGGCTTAGACTGGTGGTGGGAAAATACCTCTCGGACATGTCGGGTTTAGCGTTTATCCAGGCCTCCTACTGCTATCGCTTCCTAGGGCCACAGGCTCCCGGGAAAAGAACAGGCCACACTGTCCACCGCGTCTCTCTCTACCTGGCTCTGTCTATGCAAGTGAATGACGTCCCCAGAAAACCCGACTTTAGCGATATTGCCGACTACGGGTTAGTCACGAGATCTCCGCCTCGAGAGAGCGACTCGGACCCGAGTCGACGCCGATAAGTGCGAAACACGCCACAAAGCAACTGCGCACTCGGGGCATTACTCCGCCAGCCACGGACTTATCGCGTTCCCTCTTCTTTAAAAGCAGCCAAATCCCATCTCCTCTCCTTCTTTCACAACACACACACTGCCCCGTTTCCTTAGCCATGTCCTCTAAAAACACCGGTGCCACCACCAAGTTGAGCCAACACGAGATCCTTCCTGCCAAGGACGACATTGGCGCCTTGGCCAACAGAATCAACCTCGAAACAAGAGCCCACCACGACAAGGTGGACAAGATGATGAGCTTCCGCTTTGCTTTGGCGCTTCGTGACTACAAGCTTTACAGACAGGGCTTGCAGAGTTTCTACCACGTGTTTGCATCGATCGAGACGGCGTTGTTCCGCCAGTTTGACAAGGACGACCAGTGGACGCCCATGTTGAAGGAGATCTGGAAGCCGGAGATAGCCCGTGCCGAGCGTGCCGCCAACGACTTGATGTTCTACTACGACGACCACAAGGAGAAGTTCCTCAAGCCCCGCATGTCGGAGCAGATTGCGTTCTCCAACCACATTTTGGAGGTGACGGCCGAGAAGCCCTACCTCTTGTTTGCCTACTTGCACGTCATGTACTTGGCGTTGTTTGCCGGGGGCCGCATCATGCGATCGTCGTTTGCAAAGGCCACGGGAATGTTCCCGCAAAAAGACGGATTGTCCCACGAAGACATTGTTAAGTTGGGCACCACATTTTTCAGTTTCGACGTGACGGACGAGTCGCTCTTGCGCATCGTCTACAAGCGGGACTACGAGTTGGTGACCAGAAACGGCTTGACCGAGGAGCAGAAATTGGAGATCATCGAGGAGTCCAAGTACATCTTCGAGCAGAACGGAAAATGCATCATGGAGTTGGAGAGACACAACCGCGACAGAATCACCCAGAAGTGGTCGTACATTGCGGTCACCAAGGGTTCCTACGTGTTGTTGGCGCTCGTGGTGATGCTTGCTCTTCACTACGTGAGGCGCATTGCCGTCCACACCTTGTTGTGAACGCCTTCATTTCATATTGTCATTTTCCGGTTTGTAACCGTCTGCTACTGCCACTTCACTTCTTGTTTGTATTTTAGAGAATACCATTTGACGGATAGGATTAATGTAGACAAAGCATGGAGTTTGAAGGTATGACTATTTGGCCATATTGATTTTTCACTATTGAGAGAATCAACTAAATATGGCTTAGAGTATCAGGTAACTACGGCATGAAATGATCATTTAACCATGTCAGTAAAGTGTATCATTCCTCTATTAAGTGTGTTATTGACAAGTGTTATTGATAAGTTATAGTAACCTTGTCATTCAAGAGTATTAATTATTCAGTAAAGAGTATTGAAGTATGACCTTTTCATTGAAGAGTATTAACTATTTCAGTGAAGAGTATTTCAGTGAAGAGTTAACTATATCAGTGAAGAGTTAACTATATCAGTGAAGAGTTAACTATATCAGTGAAGAGTTAACTATATCAGTGAAGAGTTAACTATATCAGTGAAGAGTTAACTATATCAGTGAAGAGTTAACTATATCAGTGAAGAGTTAACTATATCAGTGAAGAGTTAACTATATCAGTGAAGAGTTAACTATATCAGTGAAGAGTTAACTATATCAGTGAAGAGTTAACTATATCAGTGAAGAGTTAACTATATCAGTGAAGAGTTAACTATATCAGTGAAGAGTTAACTATATCAGTGAAGAGTATCAACTAACTATCTCCCCTCTCTGTCTCCTCCTGAAACACACTGACTCTGCTACATTGTGCTGTTTCGAACCATGACTCCTCTTTAATGTGTTGTTTTGTCGTGAAACATGACTCCTCTATTAAACTCATCGCAAGTTGTGGACACAACGAACAATAGAAGCCATATTCGTCTTAGACGAGAACACCCTATTGTTCTAGCGAGGTGGAGAAATGTTCTGGAACTCCGAAGGGGGGACGTTGTAGGTTGGAATCGGAATGTGTGTATTGTTCTGGAAATAGAGAAAATGCCTTCTACATATGTGGAGTCAAGTCCTGAAAAATAGGACAGAAACAGGGCAAATGGCAGGTCCGAAGGGTGTATTTGTCGGAAAGGGATACAGGGAGGGGAGGTCGTGAAAGCCCTGTAGTTAGGGCGTATTTTGAAGGTGATTGGCTAATTTTTCACGTCAGAACTGGTGGAGTTCTTATGCGAGTTCTTCGTCGCTTTCCTCCTCTCTGGCGGCAGCAGCAGCAGCAACCTCGGGGTCCAACTCGTTGGTCACACCGTCGCCGTGGTCCTTGACCCAGTTGGCAGTCCATGCAGTGATTCTTTCCACGTTTTCTTCCATTTCCTCCACGGAATTGGACGTCAACTCGATCACGATCTCGGGAATGTACGAGTCTCTGGCCTCCTGGGCAATGACCTCCATGATCTCGCAATCGAGGTTCTCCTGGATCTTGTTGTCCTTGTAGTCTCTCTTCTTGAGACGGTCAAAAAGAAGCGAGTTGTCGGTACGAAGCACCACCACCAAGTCGATCAAACGTTCGGGAAAGATCTCACAGCAGTGCCAGTCGACAAGAATTCCGCCTTTTCTCAAATCTGGCTCCAAGCTGTCGAGCAATTTGTCTTCATCCACCACCGAAGTGTCGAGAACTTCGTCGTAGCTGTCAATACACTTTCTTTCTTTGGCGACATCGGAGATGGAAAGGTGCTCAAACTTCAGGCCCTTTACGCTGATTTCCTCATTAAGTTGGCCAATCAAACTTTGGGCATGTGAGGTCTTGCCACAGCCGGGAGTACCGGTGATGATGATGTTAGGGAGGTATCTAGTGGACATGGATGGATGGTGAAGTAGATGGAGAGATGAGATCATGTGATATGTGTGTCATGTGATAGACTTGACACGTGATATATCATTGGTGTAGGTCACGTGATATATGCTGTGTGTGTCTGTCACGTGACATGTAGGTGAAGTCAGCTATCCAACGTACAGCTCATGATATAGTCATAGCTTCACTCATTCAATGGACTGGCAATGTGTCTTCTCACCAATTTATAAAACATTCATACCAGCTTGCCAGAACGAGTATTTAGATCGAATAGATAAAGTATGTTAGATGAGATTCGAACAATATGTACCAATCAAATTCTCAGACAACAAAAGGGAACATACTAAAGACCCCACATATATATCTACAGGCTACAACTTGAACTTGAATAATTTCAAAAATCATTATATGGTCATTCTTATTCCCATAATTCTCACCTGAGTACTAATAGTAAGAATACGAGAATATTGCAAAAAGTCAAAATTAATCATAGATTTCAAAATTCAAAATTAATAATATCCGAACAGAACAATAAACACACACACACACACACACATACCTCCATATTGCCCCCACTCCACCCCTCCCTTCCTCCAGGTCACGTGACCCACATCACGTTCGTCGTGCACCGCCCGTTTTCTCCACTTCACCTACAACTACCTCTTCCCACCACTTCCCTCCTTATTCACCCTGTGTTCTCCGTTTTCCTTCCAAAGTCCCACCCCCATCTCGTCCCAATGCGTAAGTCTCCACATCGCCCATTTTTCCGCCCTTTACTAACCCGCCAGCAACACATCCTCCAGGGTTATCTTCCCATAACTCAACCGCCAACGTACCCATAGCAGGCCCCTTGACGTCCAATCCAGCACAGGAGTCGTCGAATGGCAACTCCACCGACGAAATGGCCAAGTACGGCATGAGTGGGCTCAGTTCGCTCATAAAAATGGACCAGACCGACTACACCACGTTCGCCATAGGCCAGGACATCAGCAAGTTCGGGCTTGATCTCTCGCGAGACTCACAGATATTGAAGAACTTCTCGTCGCCCTGGTCGGAGACGTCGAGGTCCGAGGTGGAGCCGTACTTCAACTTGCCCAAGTCCATGAGAATCGACCACATTGTGCCCCAGCCGGGCCCCTGCGATAACAAGATCCAGTCGTTTACCGACGAAACGTTGTTCTACATCTTCTACATGAAGCCCCGAGACACCCTCCAGGAATACGCCGCGCGTGAGTTGGTGGCGAGAAACTGGAGATACCACAAGGACATCCAGGTGTGGCTCACCAAAGACAGCAACGTGGAGCCCATTTTGATCAGCCAGGACATCGAGAAGGGCGTGTACATCTTCTTCGACCCCCACAACTGGGAAAAGATCAAAAAGGAATTCGTGTTGCATTATTCGTCCGTCCAGGCATAGACTATTGGTGGACCCAGTCTAATTCTATTCTACTCTGTATAAACATCATAGATTTACGGTACTGCTCCAGGAATGCGTTGGCCAAGACGCAATGCTATTTATAATATAGTCCTATCGAAGCTTCCGCTACAAGTTACAAAGTGTACAATAAAAATGAGACCAAGTAAAGATACATACGGTATGATCAGGTGGGTCTCAATTTTCAGAATAGAGACCCACTATTTCTTCAGAGCATTACTTTCCCAATGTTTTCAGAGTATCAGAAAACACTCTGCATGTTATCAGATCAGGAGGGGACCAATGCTGTCAGACTGACAGATTCTTTCTATGATATCTCAATATGATTTCTTGAATATTCTTGTTCAAATTCAATTAAGTATGAATATCTCATCCAAATTGAATTAAGTATGAATATTCATGTTCAAATTGTATCAAGTATGAATATTCATATCCAAATTGAATTAAGTATGAATATTCATATCCAGATTGAATTAAGTATGAATGTCTTCTTCATCCAGTATGATTCTTGTAGCTATTGATATCTTCTCATCCAATATGATTCTTGTAGCTATTGATATCTTCTCATCCAATATGATTCTTGTAGCTATTGATATCTTCTCATCCAATATGATTCTTGTAGCTATTGATATCTTCTCATCCAATTGTATTCTTTTAGCTATGAATATCCCATCCAAATTGAATTAAGTTTGAATATCTTCTCATTCAATTGTATTCTTTCCATGAATATCTCATCCAATAATTTTTAGCGATTCATTTATTCCTTCTCCAATTGCATCTGAAAGGTTTAAATTTCAATTCTCTTATACATCCAGTATGATATTCTTTTAGTTCTTCCTTTATTTCTTCTCATTTAATTCCTCTCTAAGTTTTTCTCATGGTCTGAACTGCCTCCATTAATCCATTCTTCTAGCATCACTCATTGCGAGGAATCGTCACCTTGTTGACCTTGACCTCGCCCTTCAAGTACGTGTATATGTAGAGCGTGTATGACGACCCCTGGCTATCCAACAAGCAAAATGAGGGAATCACACAGGTGAGTTCTGCAACTTCTGCAAGCACTTCTGTATCAAACTCGAAGGTACTTGACTTTGGTGTTTCCTTGGACGCACTTTCTTCGTCGCCTTCTTCGCCAAAAAGGTCGCTTTTGGCCTTCTTCTTCGGGTCCTTTTTTATCTGTTCCTCCTTCGTAGTGTCGTCCTCGAGTTCCTCCTTCTTTTCGCCTTCCTTATCTTGGTCAACTTCCACCTTTTCCGAAGCCTCCACCTGCTCCTTTTTCTCCGGCTCTTCTCCGTCTCCTTCCTGCTCGTTGTCAGACTCCCTTTCTGCTTCGATCCAGCCAAAATTGAACGCCCCTGTAGCACTGCCGGGATTGATAAAGAACTTACCATCCACGGCATACGCCTCCACCTTGTGCGTTCCTCCCCAAACCAAGATATCCACGTCCAACTCACGGGCAAGCGTCAGCAATGCCACATCGTCACCACGTGGCAAGATCTGGTATCCACTTGTGAAGCCTATACGCACATTGTCGATAGTCACCACCTTGTGAAACGGGATTGACGGGTCTGGATGGCCCAATGCACTCAATTGCTGGGAAAGAATCAGCACATCGTCGTATTCTCCACGAACAATGTGGAAAGAGGGCGAAATGTTGTATAGAAACTTCAAAGTCTCGATAGAGTTGGTGACGTTACCTAAGCACAACACCTGTGAAATCTTGGAATTTGAGGGCTTTGACCCAGGATTTGGACTAAGTAGCTTCTTGAATGCATTGGGAACGTCTATGGCCCGGTCTGGAATGAAAAGGTCTCCAATTACTAGCGTCAACATTGGTGAAGTGATGAAGGAGGTAAGTAGTTAATCTTGATAGTTGGTCGTGTATAAACCAATATATACAAGCCTGGTGTAGAATTATAATCATGGAAGAGATTGGGTGGAATCGAAGAATTGGGAGTAGGTGATTAGTAAGATTTTGGTTAGATGTTCAGGGAATCATTTTCTAATTTAGGATTATTTTTCTAATTTAGGAAATTTTTTCTAATTCAGGGAATCTTTCTAATTATTCATTGAGTATTGATAAATGCTATTTTCAAGATGGAAACCACGAATTATATGAATAAAGTCACTTTAATTACATACATGATTAGAGATAGCCCAAAATACAATGGAGTTATTAAATATGAGTCAATTTGTTAAATTTTGTAAATAACAATTAATAATAGAATTTTACCTTTTTTTCATTGATATCCTACATTTCAGATTCAAAGTATGAAACATCTTTTCTAACAGTAAATAAATAATATTTTCATTAAATTAGGCAGGATTCAATTTATCCCTTGGCAGAAGTAAAGAACAGGTTGACAGATAGGCGTAGGAGATTTAGCTTTTCAAATAGTCAGAAGTTATGATATGATGAGAGATTATCAAATTAATGATCAGTTTCGAGGAAAGTCTTCTCAAATTAGTCAGAAGTTATCCTATGATCTAAATTTCTCAAATTAATGGTAAGAACAATCATCTCAAATTAATGTCAGAATTATTTCAATCATGGAGTTTCTTAAACCAATGAAGGTTCTCAAACTATTGATAAGAATCTTCTCAATCATAGACGAAAGTTTCTGAAATTCAAGTTTCTCAAACTAATGTCAGAACTATTTCAATCATGTTTCTTAAACTAATGAAGTTTCTCAAACTATTGATAAGAATCTTCTCAATCAATGATCAGAATTTCTCAAACTATTGATAATCTTCTCATTCAATGGTCAGAAGTAATCTTCTGCAACACTTCTGGATAGTGGGAAAATATCTGGTCGAATCTGTTTCTGTTGGTCATTTGGAACACTTCTGGGTCCTTCGCCAAAGCAACAAAGAAGGTAGAAATTCCAGACTCAATGACAGTGGTAGCAATACGGGTTATTTGGCCGGCAATCAAGAAAGCAAAGGCAATAACTGGAGCATAGTAGCCGCCGTTGGAGTTGTACTCAGGCTTGGTGAACTTGAGGTAGAAGAACGCCAACAACGCCGTGAGGTATCCCACAAACAAGGAGTACATGTTAAGAGAGGTGTTGATGAAGCAGTCGTTGATCAAAGCGTCCATTCCCTTGTAGCGGAGCAAGTCAAACGTGTCTCTTGCTGATCTCAAGTAGCTCTTTCCGTACAATGCAATGTAGCAGTAGGCGTAGTGGTTAAAGTAACGGACCATCCACTCAAGTATGCCAATAATGAAGTCCACAATCAACAAACCACAGCCAGCACACATGTCTCCGTTATCGAAAGCACTGTTCTTTAAAGTCTGGACAAAACCACGAATGAGCTGGATAATGGAAACAATTAAAGATCCAAAGCAAATGGAACCGAAACAATAGGTAAGAGCTCTCTTCAAGGCTCCCAATGCGGGGTGTTTAGGCTCGCCCTGGTCCGAATTGGACAAGTAGTACCAAGTGCCATAAACACCGGAAATAACCACATGAATGACATTTTTGAGGACCTCGGAAATGTAGTAGCCAGCAAAGAAGACGAAGACCAAGAGTCCGACCAACTTGGAATGGGAACAACTTCCTCCGTCGATATTACAGGCAGGATTATTGGCATTGGGCTCGTACTTGACGTAGACACCCACAATCACCACGCTGAAAAATATGCTGAAACCAGCAGACACGACAATCCCGATTAGGGAGGTGATGAGCGTGGAGGGGTAGCGTTTCATGACGTCAATGGTGATTTCTAGCACCGTGGCACTGAAGGGAATTCTGGAACGAGACGACCAGTAGCACCAGGCGGTGATTAACGTGAACACCAAGAACACCACGGCCGCAGAATAGTAGTGTTCCACGAAGTAGAAGATGCTGGTTCCAAGACCAAGCACAATATTGAGAATCAAACCGGTGGTGATGAATATTCTGGGGGCCATTCTGGCATAGATTATCACTGCCGTGGAAAGCACCACGCCCATGACCACAATGAAGGCAAAAAGCACCACTGTGTTGGTGTTCATGGTGAAGGAGTTGGCATTGTGGTAGATGCCCGAGCCCTGGAACCCGTGGGTCTGGCTTAAGGCATGGAGAACGATGCCAGCTACGGCAATGAAGCCGAATAAAACCAAGATGAAAAATACGGCAAACGGCCAGTCGTTGAATTTTGGCTTCTGGATCCGAAAGCTTTGGTCAAAGTCTTGCGAGGCCGTGGGCTTTTCCTCGTACTTGGCCTCTATGTCGGGCTGGACATGGTAGGTGTTGCTGTTCTGGGTAGTGTTAAGCGATGAGTTGGGAGGAGGATACTGGTTCTGGTTGTGGTTGGAGTGGTACGAACCTTGGGGATATGTAGGAGGGCGGAATTCGTCCATGGTGAAGAAGAGAGGTGAGTGTTGGAGAGAGTTGAAACTGAATTAACAACTCGACTAGCAAGTCTGGGTAGTTCTCACGTGCACAAACAATATGATGTTATGAATAATAACAAGTGCTGGATGCGGCTGACACGCGAGGTAGCTGGCTGCATGCTCTTAGTGGACACTACAACACCTACATTGACATAGCAACTACATGGAAAGAGACTGTCTTCATCTATCTGGATTAACCAGGTCTCTACTTCTTCTTGTACATGTTAAGCCTTCGAGATGACATGCATGGCCACCTGTTTGGGCACTTGCAGAAATCCATCTGCATGCAGAGCAACCTTGCCATGCACAGAATACATGACACAGCCGCTCTGTCAACTGCGACTTTCCACTAGCTCCCATTTACTGTGCTCATTTGCTGCCCCAATAGGCGGGCGTGTCCTGTCCCAAGTACCCCCACTGAGGCGACTCCTTACTGCGTTGTTGTTCAACCAATAGCTGGCTATGGTGCTCCTGAAATAGGCAACCACTTGCCCACATTATACGGTTACGAGCCCTTCGTCATAACAGTGCTTCTAGAGAGTCCCGTCAACCCAGTCAAAAGCTGCTCTACAGTGCCAGAAGTTGCACCAAACACACACTGCACGGTTCTGCTTCCCCTTCGAGGCCTCTACCCGTTTTACCGCAAGAAATACCATCTCTGGTGCAGCCAGAACCTACCCCAGAAATAGAGATTACATGCAGTGCTTCAATCTGACAGGCTCATCGCAAGGCTGTAGCTAGAGTGTTCGTGTCTCTCTAGACATCGATGTAGCTTAATGGCTAGCACCGTTTGATTGATAGAGTAGTCTGGGTTCGATTCTTATTAATTGTCTTTAATTTCAAGCCTTTTCTCTCGGAAATGCACCATTTAGTATCTGATATACATGGTGTATCAAGATGTTGGGGCTTGATAAAATATCGATCGTGATTGTAAATGTGGCAAAAAATAATGTAGAGATTGGACTGTAAATCGAATTAGTTTTGGGACATTGAGTAGGAATATGCATGACACTTACGTGAATAGCTAATCCTTTCTATGACGACAATCGAAATTATGACAGATACTTGGCATAAATAGACTGTGCCTCATGGTAACACCATTGCTTATGGACAGCAAGTTAAGCCTCTATGGCCAAGTTGGTAAGGCACCTCACTAGTAATGAGGAGATCGTCAGTTCGAATCTGGCTGGAGGCATTTTTTTCGCACCATTTTTATATACTGCAGCATTGAAGGATTCTGTCTTCAATTTTTATGCTAATTGTGTTCCAATTGTCAATATTGACTATCATGACTATCATTGCTAACACCTTTTAAAAGAAGGGTGCTTATACACACCTTAAACATATCACAAGCTTAAATTTTTTTCATATATTTCTTCAACTAACTCTAATTATAATATATGAATGGGTTGACTCGTTCTCGTATCTAGCGCATCAATTCAAGTAGTTGAGACTACATAACAAGATTTTAGGAGCTGTATCGAGTTTACTTATTCAATGAGTAAATGGCATGAATCTTTTGGATTCTCACTTGAATTTGCCAATTTGGTGTTAAAAGGAATTTGTAGGATTGAATATGGCCATTGGAAGGCTTAACAATCACAGAGTAAAGTCGGTATTTAGATATCAAAGCCTGCATTAGTATGAAATCAATATCATTTTGATTGGAATTCTCAAGCGATCTGTATTCAATCTTGACCATGTATGAAGGCTAGGATAAAGATAAGAATTGATAAAGTTTGTCTTCCTTTGACCGAAATATTTAAAATTATCAAATTCCAATGATACTTGCTGTAAATTCTCTGACTTTATTGTTTGGAGATATATAGAACATGACTAGATTATGAAAGCATTTAAAATCAAAGTCCTACATGAAATTCATATCTTCACATTCTATTTACAGTTACAGCTATTGGATTCTCTACTACACATTGCACTAAATTGGCTCTAATTACTCCCCAGCAGTGGTTCAAGAACCAACGAATACACTCAAAGGAGATTCAATTTTTGGCAGTTATTTTTTTGCAGGAATTAATTGTATAGTTTGCAAACGATTGGCTTATTATTTTGAATATTCTACCAATCTAACTCTCAAAAAAATCGGTAATAATTACATTTATTTGTATCGCCTACGTATCAGTTCGTTGGCACAAGTCACCCTTATTACTAGTCCAGGCGAAACACGGCACAAAACAGGGATGTCGTACTCTCAACATAGCATTTTCGCCATTATTGATATTGAGCCTTCAATGTCGCAATGTCTGCTGAAGATGAGAAACAGTAAGTGGGTTTTCGCCAAACGCGTTAAGTAACGACATCATCATAATACAATCAGCTAAAACACCAAATACTGAGAAAACATGCAAACTGAGAAAACATACAATCTGAGAAAACTCGACAATCTGCAGCATGACAATCTGTAGAAACACGACAAACTAACACCTTTAGAAGCACTAATTCTGGCTAGACAGCGTAGTCTACACAACCAACGTAGCACGTGACTTGTGTCACGTGCAAAATCCTTTGTTTATGTTACAATACAGGACATTCACCAATTGTGCCATATTCAGCTCTTTCTTACCCGTGCTGCCCTGCAATCCTTCACGTGCTGATGGAATTGGCAAGGCTTTAACAATTTTCACCACTTTCAGCACACACATCCATATTATCCACTCTTGGGATGATCCCGACAAACCGAAAACCCAAGATCAACAAGAAGGGGTCCACCCCGTCTCCTGGCGTCAACGGCAATGACGAGAAGAAAATGACCAAAAGCGACCTTCTTCTGAAGTTCCAGGACCCAACCAGCGATGACGACGACATCTTCGGCACAAATGAAGGAGGGCTTAACTTCGACAACGATTTCAACACCCTTCGTATCAATGATCTCGAAACATTGAAGATCCCTGCGCACAACAACACCAAGGACTCGATACCGTTGGATGACCTCTCTCAGTTCAACCAGGATCTCGACAGCATGGCCAACTTCCCCAATCTCGACATGTCTCCCATCGACCTGGTGTCCACCTTTTCACCAAAGCTGTCGCTATTGACACCGTCCAACCGAATGGGGCTCGGCCAGAGTGGACTCAAGTCCATGGCCAATGCCTCGGCCCAAGGGATCCACCACATCACCCGCAAGGCATTGAGCGAGTACAGCGAGGGAGATGACACCGATGTGACGTCTCAGATGAACGAGGACGATTTCGAAGATCTAGACAATATCTTCGGCTCAGACGAAACGGGATACGAGAAAATCAACCAGAAACTTGTGGCGAACAAGCTCAAGCTTCAGAACGAGGCTGATTTGGAAGAGATTGAGTTGAAAAGAAAATTTCAAAAGCAAATGCAGCAGAATGCTAGTCAGAAAGATGTAAACATGACTCTCAAGTTGAAAGACTTCAACTACTACAACTCCTTGGGGAGTAAAACATTAACCAATCAAAATTTGAACCTACTAGATCAATTGGAAAGCGACAAGACCATAAACTATGAATACACCAGAGACGATTTCGAGGACTTTACGGAGGGCTTCGATAGTAACTTCGACAAGAAGATGTCTTTAGAAAATAAGATCACGATGAGGCCAAACATGATACACGCAAATACTATGCGAGCCAAGAGCTCCATGCCAAACATGAACAAGAACTCTCTCAATACCATCAAGAAATACAAGTCCAGTATGGATATTGTACATGCATACAACAGTCGAAATAACTATGACTTGAACGAACAAGAGGAAGACAACAATGCCAACCCAGGATTCAATTACAACAACGATGTCATTAGAAAACTTGATAGAATCCCTTCGTTTTACAATCACAGAGTGCAGAATGACCAAGAGAGCATCCAGAAAAAGAATCAGCTATTGAATAAGTATGCTGAGAGAAATTCAAAAGTTCACAGAAGCAGAGAAATACTAAATAATCCAGAGAAGACCAAACATAAGATCGGACTTGTCAAATATTTGAACAACAACTCAATTGTCAGTAATCCAACCATACCCAATAATACAAAGAGCATGAAGTATGATGCTACAAATAAGAGATGGGTTGGAAACGAAGCAGATCTTTTGCGGTTTGAATCATTGCACAAGCCTTCCTTAATTACATTAAAAGATCTTAAAAACCTGGTAAGCAATGAAAAGCTAGCATTAAGCACAGCGCACAAAGCCGAGCCAAACAGTGACGACAAGTCAAAGAATCTGCATATGTACTACGATCCGGAAAATTTGAAATGGATAAATCTTAACGACGAATCAGAATCTATTTTCAACGATATACCTGATCTTGTCGACACGAATACTCCTGGAGGCAATGGACGGATGAAGGGAACATACAAGATCGCCTCACCTCCAGAATTCGCACCACCACCCAAAGGGATTATGAGAGAGGCAGGGCCGGGCTTCCACAACGTGTCACAAGAGTTGGGAAGTGCCTTGCAATCGCCCATGTCGCGTAGAGGACCCAGTCAATTTACACAAAGAACGGTGTCAAGCAATACAAGCACCAGTGCTTCAGATAGCGTGGACGATAATTTCGTTAGCGAATTTAAGATTTCCGTGAAACTTGTGGAAAGGTTTATGAAGGAAGAAGAAAAGATCAAAAAGAAAACATGCCACTGGTTCCCTGTCAATGAGGAATATGACTACACTGTCAAGACCAACCACGGATTCAACCGTGACTACTACTGGGAGATCCGGAAGATGGTGATAGATAACGAATAACGATACGATTGCTACGACTTAATATAATACCCCGTTGCACCACTGTAGGAAACAATCAAGTCCATGTAAATCATTGAATTGAAGGAATCTACAATCACCATAAAATTCACTGTTTGAATATTCTCAACCTCGGAACAAGGCAGTTTGAAGAAAGTAACAAACGTACATAACCAACGAATCATTGCAGTCATACGGCATTGGAAAGGACCGGACGAAACGGAAGAGTGTAGCCTTTTGTTGCTTGAACGAATCAATTTGATTGCTGGAATAAATCAAGATAGAAATCTATTTTTGAATCTAAGAAGCGTGGAATTTCAAGAGAAAGACCGTGGGTTGTTCAAGCAGATTGAACATGCACCCCGCAACGCCAATTCCTGTCAAATTAAACATTGAAGTAAAGGAATTGCCCAACTCTTTGAAAATACTGACTTAACAGAATAACCAACTCATTCGACTATTACAGGAAAACCAACCCATTCTCGTCAAATATCCTTCCTGTGACATTTCTAATTGTCGTTCCAGGGTCAGTTCCAGTTTCTGACAAAGCTTCACGTCCACATTTGTTTGGCACACTGATGAGTTAGGAACTCCGAAGCAACTTGATTCTAGTAAGGTACAGTACCTGGAAAGATTTGGTGATTTAGTTATGAACCACGACATTTATAATAGCCTCGAAATAGAAACAGGAACGTAACAGGAATCGAAACCTTATGCAGCCAGGGTCCTTGATGTGGCCACATCGACACGTCCCAGCTGTCCAAACAAGTCCTACATCGTCATGGTCACTACGCTATTGTCCTTTACAGTCCACTTCTTGGTGCCCAGAATAAATTTGCACCCAATGCCAATGCCAAGTTAGAGGGTCCACTTTCATCTTTTCCAGAAAGGTAGAAACTTCTTGGGTACCCCTTACTGTGGGGCTGTGTAGGCATGGAAGGGTTCATAATAGTTCCAAACCAGAACGGGTAATATGGACTGGACATAATAGCCTAGGCCTCCATGGCATTTCTTGGAACTTCGTGTTCATAATCAGAGTATATATATATGGGGGAAGTCCCAGGTTGCTATTCAAGCAGGATAGATTATTCTTTGAAATTGATATTTAAGAAATCGATATGTTCCAAAATTATGAAACTGAAGTGATATTGATCTACCATTTCCATCCATACTAGATGATAATCCATACTATCGTATCCATACTAGATGATAATCTGCCATACTATTCTATCCATACAAACTAGAAATGACACTTGAATCAATACTTGCTCTTACACAATACATCCACTACTGAATATGCTTGGACAATTTTCATAATTGAGACCAAGTCTAATTATCTACATCTGTTTTAATTCATTTTGATTAAAGAGCTCCGCCCTACCAAATAAACAATTGGCACACGGCAGTCAACAAGCTTAGGATATCTAAAGACAGATCAAAGTCATACCGACAGCAACACCTCCCAAGATGAGGGACTTGGCGTAACCGTCAAGGGCAACCTTGTGGAAGTTGATTGGCAAAACAGCCTTGGCATTGGCAGCGTTGCTGGACTTGGAACCAGACTTGGAGCTGGACTTACCGTCAGACTTGGAGCCACTCTTGCCAGTGGAACTGGAAGCGTTGGAGCCACCAGTCTTGCTGGCACCAGAGCCACCGACAGATCCAGAAACGAGACCAGTACCGTTGGCACCAGCAGACTTCAAGATAGCGGCACAAGAGCTAGCACCGGAAGCAGAGGTCTTGGTGGCGGAACCAGAGAAGTCACAGGCACTGGCACTCTTGCCGTTGGCTTCGTAGTACATGTTTAAAACGAAGTTCAATTGGTTCTTGACGTCACATGGAGAGAAAGCACCATAAGTACCGGAGGTAGCATTACCACTGATACCGTCACACTTGATCAAACCACAAACGGTACCAATCAACTTACCATAGTCCTTGCTGGACACACTGTCAGCAACGACACATCCAGCAGCGCTGGAAGCACAGTCACACACGTCCTTGTCTGGGGTAGGAGGCAAGTTGGTGGCAGCACCCCAGGCGGAGTTCAAGGCAGGACAAGAGGTGTGGGAAGCGGCGGAAGCAGAAGCGGCAGAAGCAGCAGCCAAGGATGGGGAGATCTGGTTCATCTGAGACTTATAGTTGTTGAAGTTGGCGAGAGTGGAGACGGTGTCGTCGTCAACAACGGAAACCAAACCATAGTTGTTCTCTTCCTGGAAGTACATGTAAGCGATGGCACCGGACCATTCGTTCAGCATCTGAGGGCTGAAGATGGTGCCGACCTCTTGCCAGAGTCTGGGTTGGACCTCGTTACAGCCGTACTCGGAGAAGAAGATGGGAATGCCCAAGTTGGCGTATTCCTTGGAGATCTTGGAGTAACCGGAGAGGGTGTAAGAAGACTTTCCACACCACTCGTACATGTTGATACCGAAGAAGTCGGCTCTTTCCTCGTCGGAGCCGCAGGCGAAGTAGGTGGCCAAGTCGTCACGGATGTCGGTGTCGTCGTTGGCGGAGTAGCCGACAGGGATGGCGGGGTAGCCCTTCTCCTTGATGTAGGCCTTGGTGTCTCTGATGGCGGCCTTGACGTAGGCAGAGGCGTCGGTGTTGTTGGCGGCGTTGGTGACCTCGTTACCGGCAAAGTAGCCCAACACGTTGGTGTAGTTCAGGAAGGAGTCCACGACCTCCTTGTATCTGTCGAAGAGGTCGATGTTCCACAAAGGCGAGTTTCTGTTGATGGAGAGGTCGGGCTCCGACAAGTCGGCAATCACGTAGATGCCGGCGTCCTCGAGCATCTTCATACACTCGGTGTGGTCCAAGGTGGAGTTGATGGCGTACACTCTGATGGCGTTGGTGTTGGCGGACTGCATGATGGGGATGTCACGCTTGCACGCGGCAGGGTTGGCCAATGGGTCACTGAAGGACGCCGTGGTGTTGGCGGGATTCTGTTGGTAGGCGATACCACGGATGAGGAACTGGGTTCCGTTTCCCTTGTAGAAGAACTTGTTGCCGACGATTTCGACTTCGGGCAAAGCACTGGCACAGGATGCCAAAAGGGCACCTGCTCCCAAGATCTTGTTGAACAACATGACGAAGAAGAGAGTGTTGTAAACGGTGAAAAAACGACAGAAGGCGAGTTATAAATGTAGGAGTGCGGGAGTTGGCCAAAAATAGCCAAATCAAAATGTCCGCATTGAGAAAAAAAAACACGAGTAAACACGGGGGGAAGAAGGAAGGTAGGAATGGAAAGCGAGAGAGGAATGGGCTGGAAAGGGAAACAGAAAGAGAGAAAGAGAGGGATAGAGAAGGACTAATGGAGACGCATACATGACGTACAGCTTACACAGATGCAGAGTCTACATGTAGTGTCTACATGGATCACATAGTACGATGATATGTGTATGATGGACTCGACCTCTGTTCTGTTCCAGTCGTGTCTGATAGCGACATGGCCCGACAATCCCGTGGCGTGTGTCTACCGCCCCTATAGTGGGGCTGTCTGTATTTGGCGCAGTTGCCGCAGCAGCACCGGTAGTAGTATAGCCCCATTTCGTGTCGTTTTCATTTCGTGACGTTTTCGTGTACCGCGTTCTCGTCTCATGGTAAACGGGTCCAATGGCCCAGTAAGCCTTGGAGGTGTGTCACGAGCGTGGGCTGTGATATGGAGTCGGGTTTTCGGTGATCGAGTTTCATTGCGTGATTATAGAGCGAGAGGCTGTGTAGATGTAATGATAGGGTAAAGAATAGATAAAGGCCGTAATAGAGAAGGAATAGAGAAGGAATAGAGTAAACGAATAGATTGAAGCTGTAATGAGTAAAGGAATAGATTGAAGCTGTGATACAGTAAAGGAATAGATTAAAGCTGTAATGAGTAAAGGCTCTAATAGAGTAAAGGCTGTAATGTGTAAAGGCTGTAATAAGTAAAGGAATAGATTAAAGGCTGTGTATAATGATTGCAGTGGGGATATCTGCAATGTGTCTGATATCTGCATAATACCAATCTGATTCTTTGCTCTCTCTGTCTCTCCTTTCTTTATTCCTTTCTTTATTCCTTTCTTTATTCCTTTCTTTATTCCTTTCTTATTCTGTGTAAGTCTACATTGGCTCACTGTAAGTCTACACGAGACGAAATCACTCCTCTCACAAGTCCGAAGATAACTACCCAAGTTCTACAATCTGCCTGCTGTTAGAGCTTCCAGAATGCATCACCGCGTTCGTTTTCTTCTGCATTGAGCCCGTCTCTAGGGGGCTTTTGCTAGGACGGTGGTCCATTCGGCGATTTGCGCTTCCCATCTTGTGTCCCAAGAAGATCGTCACGTTCACCCTGATGGACATTAATAACCATCATACTGTAGAGAGACATGGCACACATTTCGAGACATGGCACAAATTCAAGACATGTGGCCATCGTTTCTCTATTGCATCAGATATATGCAACTATAAGAGGCGATGGCCAGCATTTCGCGATGTATCTCCGACCGTGCTTCCAGTATTATTTTCGTGTACAAACGGGCTGTGTGGTGTGGTCAAAAGACGTGGTTGAACATGGCGGCACATCTGACGAGAAACATTGCCCTGGACGCGTCGTTGACACAGATACCTACACATTTCACCCGGCTACATGGGGCTTTGTTTGACATATATCTTGAAGCAGGCTTGTGCGGAACGTTATTGTAATTATAGTAATTATATTGTAGGTTAAGCATTATTGTTCGGGTCAAGTAATGGAATATGCGACAGCTTCCGATGTAGATGAATGGCATGTTGTGTCTAGGTGAAATGGCATGCTGTGTCTAAGTGAAATGGCATGCTGTGTCTAAGTGAAATGTACACGCTATTTGTCCAGTTGAATTGTACTCGCTTTCCCCAAACGTGTATTTGGCACTGGTTCATTAATGTGGTCCCAGTATTTTCTGCCCCTATACACTTTACACTGGGACCTACACTTTTGCCAAATGCGGTGTACGAAAGTAAATTACAAGACGAATGAAACCAGACATACCGTGACTTGCATCAATTTGGAGCGATTTATTAAAAGAGTGGAAATATAAAGATAGAAGAAAAAGACCGAATAGCGTGAACTCATCTAACTTCTCCAATAGTGTAGAACTTCTCCAATAGTATTTGTGAAGTAAAAATAACCCGAAGTGAACGGATCAAGCCTGGTTCGCTGCAATCTCCGTAAAGTGCATGATATCAACGTCGGGTTAATCTAGAAATCGAGCGGAAATGAAAAGATTGCATTTGATGCAACAATGCTATCACTAATACACAGTAGCCAGTAAATTTCAGCAATATTTGCGATTTAAAATATGACATCGAATTCATGGTTCTCCCTTTATTCAAGCATTTAACAAAATTAACTATGTTTCCACTGAATTCTACTTCCTTGGTTAGAAATAATTCCTTTGTTCACACACCAGTGAAATTGGCAGTGTTGGATTTTCGCAACTGGTTAATAGTTGCAAAAATCAAGAAGAATTAAGGTTGTTCAAACTCTAGAAATACACACAGATTGAATAGAACCATACACGTTCAAGGAATTTAAGATGAGGCACCATTCCCGAGTCGATAATTTAGTCCTACTTCAAATCTTTAAAATCTGCACTTTTGCCATTTGCATCTCAATTCTAGTCTACACTTATCCTCAGTCTTAACCTACACTTTTCTTCAAGGTCGTATATTTCTTTATTCATTATCATTGCTTCTCATTATAGACTTGTTCATCACAATTCAACTTCTGTCTTTAATATACTTGACGAGGTCAAAGAAACTCTTCTTGAAGAACCGTTCCTGGGTGGTTCTATTCACAACTTGAAGTCCAAACTGTTGTGCATAGTCTCCAAATTCCCAGTTGTCTGCAAAGGACCAAGCAAAAGCTGCCATCACTTTGACTTTGTCCAAACGGATGGCCTGAAGGATGGCCTCCATGAAAGAGCGGTAGTACAAAGAACGGTCCAAGTCAAAGAGTTGATCTGGCAAGAGTTTTTCACCTTCTCTCCACTCTGGGAATCCAAACTCGCCAACAAGAATCGGAATCTTGTAAGTGATCCACATGTAGTTCAAATATTCTCTGAATTGCTTGGGAGTAATGTAGACATAACTTTGGGATCTGTAGCCAATATTCCACCCGTCAGAACGGACACTGGTCTGATTGGCACACATTGGCCACAAAGAATGCTTGGGATTCTTTTGACAAGCTTCAATTCCGTCATCTGGCGAAGTAGCAAGACTGATGGTGTATGGATCTACACCAAAGAAGTCCACTGAGTTGGCAAACTCTTTCAAGTCGTCAGCACTGAGCATGAAGGTATTGTCCTTGTCTGGGGTTCCCTTGTAGCTCTTGTAGGTGTCAATGTAGGACTTGGGGTAGTCTGTACCTTTGACCAATGGGTTCAAGAAACACTCGATAGAGAACTCCTGGATTCTGCGTGCTGCTTCAATGTCAGCTGGTTCACTGGCATTCAATGGCATTCCGAAATTGTCATTCAACTTGAGACCAACCTTTCCTGTTCCTTTGATCTCATTCTTGTAGAACTTGTACATTTGAGAGGTGGCATTGATGACATTCTTCACACCGACTGGGTCGGCAGAGTAAAGCAATGGTTCGTTTATCACGACCCAGATAGGCACTCTGTCTGCATAGTGTGCCATGACGATCTTTCCATAGTTGACAAACGCTTCAACAAACTTAGGGTTGTGGTATCCACCGTTCTTGAACAATGGATATTTGCCAGAATTGTTGAATTGGACAGCTGGGTTGGGAGATTCACCGTCCATCAAAGCAACAGGAGTATCAAAGTGGGTCAAAGTGACCATTGGCGTAACTCCATATTCCAAACAGGTGTTGATCAAGTCATCGTAATGGTCAATGCCGGCCTTGTTGACTGGGGTTCCTGGGAAGGTAAATGGCAAAATACGGGTCCAAGGAATGGTGAAGGAGTAATACTTCACGCCCATAGCCGCAATACGGGCAATATCCTGCTTGTACAAATAGTAGTTTTGGTTGGTGACGTAGTCTTGGGGAGTGGCTGGAAATGGCTGCAACATCTCCAAGATGGAAGGAGCACGGCCATCTTTGGCCACAGCACCTTCAATCTGGCCAGCCAGTCCTGCCACACCAAAAATGAAGTCTTTTGGAAACTTCAACGAATTGTCAAAGGTGACTATGTCTTCAGGTGGAAGCACCAACTCCGAGCTAGGAACTGGAGTAGGGCATACCACGGACGAGAACATATCGTCGCTAGCAGTGATGTTGAACACGTCAATGTCCTCCCATTGCTTTGTCCAAGCATGTTGGCCAAAAGGGTCGTCAGTATCGGTGGCAGTGTTATTTGCCTTAGGGTTCCAGTTTCCCCAAACCGAAGTGCTCAAGTCGGGAGGTAACAACGTCGAGAGACTCGAGTAGCCCAAAGCATAGGTTGGAATAGGACCCGTTGGCGTAGGTACTGGAGTAGCATATGTAGGAGCTCCTTCTGTAGGGTAGACGTAAATGGATGGCTCATTAGAGCTGGAAGCTGGGGCTGCGAAAATGGGTGCTAAAACTAGTAGAATTGCAATCATATTTGTTGAAGAGAAAGAGAAAAAGGAATTGAAGGTAGAAGTATGGGGATTAAATACTGATGGCTAAGAGGTGGAGCTACTTAGGACAACGGCGTACAACTTACGACTAGAAGGCCAAAGTGAGGTGGTTGACGTCGTCTGGAGTGGAAGACTATTTATTACTAAAGAAATGGCTAAAGTAGGCGAGAGCTCCGTCTGCTAATATTCAAGATTATGGACAATACATGTGAACGAGACTCTTCGAAATCGGAAGCCATGCCTTCAAATGGGGCAATGGCAATTTTCCGGGCCTTAGGCGAAAGTTAAACTGGTGATGTCAAATAAAGGGTCTGGGTCAATTGACCGGGATTTGGACATCAGCCTGAGAACGAATCAAAAAATACACTAACAGGTCCAACGGTGCTCACGTACAAGTAGGATAATGTAAGCATATTTCAGTAGAGTTTTCAGGAGCAATATCTTCTGTGTCTCGTTGAATGTCGGTTTCCATCAAACAATTCAAAAATGCACAGTCCTAACTTTGAATTCAACCGTCACAGTAGCGCAACACATAACACCAAAGTAGCCAGTTCCCCTATTCTGACTAAAGAGCGTCCATAACACCAAACTAGCCAGTTCCCCTATACTGACTACAGAGTGTCCCAAATATTGGGTGATGAGGGTCTGGTGGTTAGACAGTCTGCATGCGGAATAAATCGATATTTTTACACAGGGTGGGTCCATGTAGGGATGTTTTGTGGACCAAGAGGGTCTGGGATTACTATCTGATTAGCGAGCATGCCATAGCTAGAGAGTTGGCAGGTTAATTATTAATTATACTGTGAATTGTAAGAGTAAATTATGCCAAATTCTCTGACCAGACATTCAAAATGAGGCTAACTTAATGTGAATGTTTAGGCAGACATTCAAATTGAGGCTAGCCTAATTCCACTTTTTAGGGGATGTTCACATTCAGACCAGTTATTCCACTGTTCAGGCACATTCAGACCAGTTTTATTCCACTGTTTAGACAGACATTCAAAATGAGACTAGCTTTCGAATGTTTAGGCAGACATTCACAACAGACCAGTTTTATTCTACTCTTCTAGACAGTTTTATTCCCCATTTTCCTCGCCGTCATGACATGCATTCTGTCTATTTGACCAACTATTACTGCAGCGCCATACTGCATTCCATGTTGCATTTCTTATTCTGTTTGCCGCCATCTCGGCATGGGTCGGATTAACCATTCCCCGCGTTGGGTGGGGAAAATAATTCCGTGAGAAAATACACAATACGGGTGTGGGGGAATGATCATAGACCGAGTTTTTCCTGGTGTCATCATCCCAAATTAGGGAAAGGGTGCAGTACACACATGTAGCTTAGCTGGGGTCCTGAAATGGTGGTGGCGATGAAATGAAGAACTAGGGTGTCTAGATGCAGAACTAATATTGCCATGAAAACTGTAGCAGCCAGATCCATACACTACTTAGTGTAGTGACCATTCAATGTACATGCATTGAAATGTTCCTGCTATTCCAACGCTTCAACCCATTCGTGCATTCTGCATTTTGCCGTCGGACAATGCACGGCCCAATGCACTCCGGAACTAATCTGCAGTGTGTCCCGGTCGCACTTCAGAAAGCACTGCCCAAGTTAGATGGATAGATGGAATAAATGAGGACAATTCATGGACTGTTCTCACCCAAAAAGGCCAAAAGATGTTAGAATTCTGACCACAATCAGCCCTGTTCTCGAAATTGCTTCAAACCCACCCGAATAGGCCCCTTTTCCCTCCCCTTTCCTCCCTCCACCACTCGTCTACTAATCCACTCACCTCGCCACTACCCCCACAAAGTCCTGCACAAACGCCACCATTTTTTCCACCTCTTCATCCAAAGTTCCACTCCGTTCTTTTTTACAACCAACATGACGGACTCCAAAACCCCTCCTCTCTCTGAAGATGAAAAGCTCATGAATGACCTCGAGGAGACCGAAGAGGTCGGATACTTGGAAGTGTACCTCCGTTTCAACAACGACCTGGAAAAGGACTACTGTTTCCAAATCAAGTCGTCCACCCGCTTCAGAGACTTGTTCAAGATCTTCGACGAGTTGCCCATCGCGTTGAGACCAAACTTGTTTCACAACTCCAAGCCCATCGGCTTCCGCGTCAGCACCTCGCCCGGCTATTTGACCGAGGACGGAAGTCTCTTGTTCGACTACGAGGCAGACAAGGTCACCAAACCCATCAAGTCGCTCGAGGAGAAGATTTCCGACCATGTCTGGCCAGGCCAGTTGATTTTGCCCGTTTGGGAACTCAACCAGTTCGGTTTCTATGCCTTTATTGCCGGAATGCTCACCTGGTTGTACACCGACTTGCCCGACTTCGTTTCGCCCACTCCCGGCATCTGTTTGACCAACCAGGTCTCTTTCTTGGTGTCCAACTTGGCGTTGCGTTTCGGCTTCGACAAGTTGTCGGTGGCCATGATCGAAGACATCAGCGAGCCCACGTCCATCACCGCCCAATGTCTCTTCTTCGTCTTCCACATCATCAAGGTCTTGATCATCTTTGCCTTCCTCAACACCGGCGCCTTCAACCCCATCAAGTTGTTCAGATTCGGCTCCACCAACATGAAGTTGAACATCACCAAGGAGGAGTTGCTTGAATTGGGATGGACCGGCTCCAGAAAGGCCTCCATTGAAGAGTACAAGGACTACTTCCGTGACTACAAGATCAAGGAACATGGAGGCATGATTCCTGCCCACCAGGCCGGCTTGTTCGACAAGTTGAGAAGCTTGGGCTGTTTCCTCGGCAAGGGCGAGGGCTTCAACACGCCTTTGACCTCCAAGGCCACCCTCAAGGACTTGTCTGTTCCCAACAGTGAAGGCGAGTACAAGCTCCCAATGAGCTACGAGTACTTGTCGCTTATTGGCGCCAACTTCAGCGACTACATCGAGGACAAGGATGGTGCCGCTTTTGCTGATGCCGTCAAGCAGCACAGAAGATACGGTTTGTTGCACAGCAATGACAAGATTAAGGAGATCGTCACCAACAGAAAGACGACCGGAGACTCCAAACCACTCAAGGGATAGTAAATGGAGATATTTCTTCAAGAATTAATACACATTCTGTTATAATGAAGTAGATCATCGAGTAGAATAATCAGCCTGATGTAGACACGAAGAATTGAAGAAGAATCTGAAGTTATTCAAGTTATCAGATTTAATCTAATGAAAATATTAAGACTGCAAAGGAATCACAAAAATTTATTGACTTGTGAGATGAAGGCTACGGACTGCCGATTTAATCTCATCTGCCAGGAGTGCCGATTTAATCTAATGCTGATTGAGTCAGTCAAAATAAATCTAATGCTGCGTCTGTCAATTTTAATCTGGTGCTTGCTGTTGAGTCGACCAGATTTAATCTCGAGACAGTGTTAAGCTCAACTATAATAATATTTGAGCCAGCATTCATTCTCTATTTGGGCTGAGTCCATTTCAGTCTGAGTCTATACCGATATCAATCTGAGTCTATGTCAAACTTGGCAGTTATCAGCTTAAGTCTGTACCAGCCTGAAGAAAGAAGTTGATATTCTTGGACCGTAGTAGGGTGAAAATAATTTTTGTGAGCCTTTTTAATCTTCACTTATCAGACACTATTAGTCGAGAATTGTCAGCTGCACGATTCGACTGAGCCTTTTTCAATTTTTCAGCTTCTCTTTTTAAAGACTCATTCCTTTATCTGAGCCTTCCAGCTCATTAGTCTGACCCATTTCAGCTTCGCTCTCACTCTAAGCCTGCATAGCTTGACTCTTTCAGTCTGCGCCTTTCAGCTTCACTAGTCTGACCTTATCAGCTTCACTTAAAAATCGACTCTTTCACATTCATCGGCTTAAGCCTGTACTTGATATAATAATAGTCTCGCTCTAATAGCGAGTCTGCATTGTTCCTCACCGTATCTCGATTAGCCTCCTTCCATATACTTCAGCCTGCTTGCATCGGTGCCTGCATACACACGTGCAAGTTCACGTGAACTTTCATGCCATCCACCCATCTCCATTCCCTTCTCTTCTCGACTCCATGGACGGCTCGACATACGTGCACGGCTCCGGCCCCCACCTGCTCCCCCACCTTGTCCGCTGGATGGCGGCCGCCATGGCCCGCCTTGCCTCCTCACCTTCATCCTCACCCCCCTCCTTTGTCTATGTCAACAGCACCTCCCCCAACCTCCTTATCTCCACAATAAACAACTCAGACTATACGCCCGACCTCGTGACCCGGTTGCTCAAGGCGGTTGACTACCACCGCGTCGACACGCTCAAGCAGGTGCTTGAGCTCCCGTCGTTGTCCTCCACGTTGATCGTGGAGGACGTGCACATGGTGGTGTGCAACGGACTGCACCACATGGAGTATGTGGAGCTCAACTATGTGCTTAGCCAGCTCGTAAAACGCGACGGCGTGGTGTTTCTCATGGACCCCGAACCCAACGAATTTGTGGGTCGCTTATGCAACAATACAATTAGCCTCGATGGTGCCGATACGGGGCTGGCCGCCCAATAGGGCGGCCGACGCCGTAAATCGTGCTGATACGGGCTCATCTCGGGCAGACACGCCCACAGCGACACAACACACGTGGAATCGTGGAATAGAACACTGATGCAGTGGGTGGAGCAGTTTCAGTAGTTGCAATAGATGGAACAGGTGGGCACTGTGTGGGGCACTAATGTGAAGGGAATGGTGGGGAGGAGGACATTGCTCGTACTGTTCCTCTGCCAGTATCTCCACTAATTGCACCACTTTGTGGCCGTTGGCCCGTCACGTGGTGCCCCGCATCCCAACACGCCCCGCAGACCCCTTTTGCGTTGCCGAGCGATCTTCACTGCCGTCCTAGGCAATTTCACCTGGTGTATGCGGGGACGCCCTTGGACCCCGTGACTTTCGTGTCTCCACAAACAACAGCCTCCGAACAGCCTCCCAACAGCCTCCGGCACATCCTCCAAAACATCCCAAAACATGTCCGTTTGCGGACGCCGCCAGAGTGCCAGGCTCTGGCGTCCCCCACCATCGGGGTCTTCCTGCCTCCGTGCCCTTGTCTGGCATGACTACCCCTCATTCCCCATAGTTTGCTCCATTCCACAGTCTTGTTCCCTCTGCAGCCCTGGCGGGGCCTTGGCCCAATCGCTTCTGAACTGGGCAACTGGTTGGTAGACTGGGGGCTATTGTGTAACGCACGGGACATTGATTCTGTTCATTTCGGGAAGAGTCGTATGCGCAGCATTGTGAGAGCCTCATCCAAGGCTTTGTGGACAGTAGCGGGATGCTATCAACAGTTATAAAACACCAAGTGTCCCACGTTTGTAGCCTTCTCCCTGTTCTCTCCTTCGGTGCTGTTGTTCGTTTTTGTTATTGATCTGTTCCTATTGATCTGCTGTCCCAGGTTGTTGTGTTATTCCAGCACCTCTGCCCCTTATATCTCCATCCCAATAGCCCCATATTTAACCCTTTGCCCATCTCCCACCAAAACCCTCCACTCCTTTTCTGCCATGGAAGTCTTGACCCCCTGTGTGTCCGGATCCACCGTGGTCAACACAGGCATCGCCGTGCGGTACCAGCCCCACGTCCTCAAAACATACCTAGACTCCAGGGCGTCCTGCCCTGACCCCGACTTCGAGTTGGAGTTCATGTACAAGGAGGCCAAGCTCGTGATCAAGCTCTCGGTGGTGGCCAGCTTCATCAACTCGTTTGCCACCGTGCCGTTGCTCTATTCCGCCATCACCCTCAACCACCTCATCGTGTTCATGTACTGCTACCAGATCACCCTTCTCGACACGCCGTTCAAGCTCTATATCAACCAGTTCAACGTGATGCACTCGGGCCGCCTGTTCCGCTTCACCCCCGCCCTGCTCACCGACTTGGACTTGGAGCCGCCAATCACCAGCAACAACCAGTACATCTTGCTGTTGCCCAACTTCAAGCGCTGCAAGGTGTTCCACCTCGTGGTGCACGAGTCGGAGCCCTGCTCGCTCAACGTGTATCAGTACTTCAACGCCGAGAACTACCTCTCCAACTCATTGTCGGTCAAGCCCTCCATTGTGGCCAAGTTGTTTGCTCGGGTTAAGCCCTCCGTCTCTGCTGGTTCAGAGAAGTCTGTTGAGAAACAGCCACTCAAGTCGTCACAAAGAAGGTCTTTGAGGCGCTTATTGTTCAAGTCGCGTGTATTATAATAATGGAGATTAGAAGGAAAGAAGAAAGTGTAGAGATTAGAAGGAAAGAAGAAAGTGTAGAACTGGCTGCAAACAGGAGGGTGAAGACTGTGGGGAAATGTAACATCGATACGAGAAAGTGCGTCATTGCAGACAGCGAACATAGAGACAAAAAGGACCAAGAAAAGTGAGTTTCACGAAGTGACACAGGGAAGTAAATAGGGCGTCTACAAAGCGTGTAGAATACGTCTAGTCCACCGTGTACAATGCGCCTAGTCCAACGTCTACACAGGGTCCACTAAACGTACCTGTAAATTAATCTTAATTTCATCTCTAATTCATCTACTAATTCACCTACTAAATGCGCCATATGCGGTCAATAGTGTATACAGAAAGTACTGAATTAGCGTTTACTGGTTCCTAAATAGACGAGCGCATCGTCTGCAACGTTGTCTAATGCATCGTCATACTCAACTACGGAGTCAATACAGAAGATATTGAAGTATGGTAGAAGGTAATATTGTTCACGGGTAGTGAATTTATAAGCAACCCTATACCGTATTTCCCTGCACGAGATTGATAATAGTGAAGTCACGTGCAAACCCATACTTCAGTACCGTATTTCTATTCAACATGTTGATAGAAGTCACGTGCAGCAACCTACCTAGCACCACATTCACTCTAGTCACTCCCAGGCTTCCCTGGCTACGCTTTTCCGGGCTGATAATGTTATTTGCATGTATTATAGTGGATTACAAATAATAATAAAACAATCCAAACCAATTATGTTATTATCATTCACGCTTAGTAACCGAAAGAAGCCAATTGCTTAGCAACGTCGGACTCGGCAGTAGCAGACTTGGCAGCTTCAACCTTCTTGGCCAAAGCCTTCTTCTTGGCGTAGTACTCAGCAGAGTGCAACTTTCTCTTCTCCTCCAACTTGTCAACGACGGACTCGTACTTCCATCCGACAGCAGAAGACAACTTACCAACAGTAGTGTACTTTCTACCTGGCTTCAATCTCAAGACTCTCAAGGCTTGAGGAACAACAACTCTCTTCTTCTTGTCGTATGGTGGTGGGATACCCTCGAAGACCTTGAGTCTTTCCAAAGCAGCCTGACCTCTGGCAGTCTTGTGAGGAATCATACCTCTGATGGCCTTGTATAAAATTCTAGATGGAGCTCTGAAGTGGAATGGACCCTTCTTCTTGTTGAATCTGGTGGACTTTCTCAAGTAGTCGTGGTATTTCAATTTGTTTCTGAAGAACTCACCGGAGATGTTCAAGGATTCACATCTGACAACGGTGATCTTTTGGCCGTTCAATAACTGCTTGGCAATAATGGAAGCCAAACGACCCAACAAGTGGCCCTTACCATCAATCACAATAACTGGTTCGAATTGAGACATGTCGATTTTGAGTTGTCCTAAAAGAAAACTTAACCAGAGATGAAAAAATTTGTTAAACCGCACTGGAGGGTATTGACAAAAAAATTTTCGATGGAACAGAAGGGATAATGTACTGCGGTAGGGGTGTTTGTATGAGGAAGCGCACGAGCGTGTTATGTAAGCAAGCATAGGTGTGTGCAGTCATGATAAGTGAGTGCGTGACTTGGTTGGGGATAACAACCAGTCACGTGGATTAGGGCTCCAGCCCTAGATTCTATTGTACTGATCATACCCAGATTATCTAGCCTTTATCTGAATTGATGTGGTTGATCTGAGACGGTATAATATTGATTCTAGAGAGAATTATTATCCAATGTGGACTTCAATGTAAATGATTTTCCATTGAATTATGGATTATATTATTTAATTGAATACACAGGTGAATATAATCACAAACCATGGGATCGTGTTTCACAGTAAGAGAAGACTCTCTATCTCCGTAGACTCCATCGTTAATATGATGCCTTTCGTCGTTTGAGCCGTACTTGATTGTTCTCAACTTGTAACTTATTTACCGTTGTCTATGCATCTAATTAAATTATTGCTGTCTTGTACTAAGACTATTTATTTAACTAGAAATTCTACCAGATTTGCTCCTATACATCTAAATTGCACCAAAATGACCAACCTTCCCACTTGGTTCTTGAAGAAAAGGCAAACTCCTAAGATTATTGAATTAATCAACTTTTGCAATTCTAATTAACTAGATCAAGAAAGATGGCCCTAGAAAAAGTCATATCTATCACTAACTCAGTCAATTTCTAGTCTGTTGAAGTGAACCCATACAACACAATACAATACAATATTATATAAATTAATACTCTCTGGAATTAATATACCCATTTCATCACGTCTTTCCTCTTATCTACCTTCACACTTTCCTACACTTTTGTTTTCTATTTTTTAGCTGCGAAATCTTTTCAGACCTTAATTACAATTGAGCCTTCACTAATTTTTATTCCATAATTGCCTATTCAATTACCTAAATGTCAATTTCCTTGTTCTTGATCAACGTGTTCACAATGGAAAGAATAGCCTCAAAAGAGGCTTGAGAAACATCGCTGTGAATACCACATCCCCATCTCTTGACCTTCTCGTTGGCGTTGTTGATGTAACTCAATTCAACGTAAGTAGCAGCCTTACTCTGGGAACCCTTACCAACCATGTGCTCCGAGTAGTTCACGACTTCCAACAAGGTACCGTACCTGTTGGACAATGCGTCGAGGAATGCAGAAATAGGACCGTTACCTTGGCCTCTCAAGTTGACTTGCTCTCCGCTTGGAGTCTCGAACACAAGGAAGATTTCTCTGTCGTTGTCGGTAGACGAGGACAACTTCTTGTTCTTGGTGATTTCGAAGTCCTTGAGGACCAATTGAGGCGCAGACAAGTACTCGGTCTTGAACAACTGGATAATCTCGTCGGTCTTCAATTCTCTGCCCAAAGAGTCGGCCTTGCTTTGAACGATAGAGGAGAAAGAGACTTGCAAGTTTCTGGGCAAGTCCAAGCCCAAGGATCTCAAGATCACCCAAGCAGCACCACCCTTTCCGGATTGCGAGTTAACTCTGATAACAGCCTCGTAAGATCTGCCAACGTCCTTGGGGTCCAATGGCAAGTATGGAATGGTCCACTTTTCGTTCTTTCTTTGCTCGGCCTTGGTGAAACCCTTCTTGATGGCATCTTGGTGAGAACCACTGAAGGCACAGACAACCAAGTCACCGCCGTATGGGGCTCTTGGGTGGACTGGGATCTTGTTGCACTTTTCACTGATCTCGATGATGGACTGGATGTCACTGAAGTCCAACCCTGGCGAAACACCGTGGGTGTACATGTTGAGGGCAACGGTGATCAAGTCGACATTTCCGGTTCTTTCACCGTTACCGGTGACACAGCCCTCGACTCTGTCGGCACCGGCCAACATGCCCAACTCGGTGGCTGCAACACCGCAGCCACGGTCATTGTGGCAATGGACGGAAACAACCACCTTTTCTCTTTCGGTGATGTGGGTGCAGAAGTATTCGATCTGGTCAGCGTAGACGTTGGGGCCGGCAACCTCAACAGTGGCTGGCAAGTTGAAGATGATAGGCTGTTCGGCCGTGGGTTCCCAGGCGGCCTTGACAGCCTCGCAAATTTCCACGGCAAACTCGGTGGGGGTGTCGGAGAAACACTCGGGGCTGAACTCGAAGGTCCATTCGGTCTCTTGCATGGCAGGGTCGTCCTTGGTCAAGGATCTGACCAACTTGGTGGTCTCGACGGCCTTGGCGATGGCGTCCTCCTTGGACATGCCGAAAACGACGTCTCTGAACACGTCGGAGGTGGCCAAGTACGTGTGGATGATGGCCTTCTTGGCGCCCTTGACACTCTCCACGGTTCTTCTGATCAACGGCTCTCTGGACTGCGTCAACACCTGGATGGCCACGTCCTCGGGGGCGTGCTCCACGGCGTATCTGGTGAAGTCGAAGTCGGTCTGGGACGCCGAGGGGAACGACACCTCGATCTCCTTGAAGCCGATCTCCACCAACTTGTGGAAGTACTCCTTCTTCTCGGGGATGGTCATGGGATCAGGTAATGACTGGTTGCCGTCACGCAAGTCGGTGGAGAGCCAACGGGGCGCCTTGGTGATGGACTTGTTGGGCCACGTTCTGTTTTCGAGCTTGACGCCCTGGAACGCGGAGTACTTGGACGACGGGTCCTTGAGCATGTTCTTGTAGGTCAGGTTGACAGGGGCAATGCGTTTGACGGCCGAAGCAGCAGCTGTAGCCGCCTTCTTGAAGCAGACCTGTGCTTGTCTCATGGTAGCAGTGATGGATTGATTGATGGAAAATCAGGTGACCTAGACAGCTTCAGTGAAGAAAGAAAAGGCAGCAGAAGAAAAAGAGGTGGTTAAGTAGAGGAGTCACTGGGGGTGACGGATGGGGTGTATACGTGGAGATGGAGTTGTCCGGAATAGGCGCGTGCGGGCCGGAGTTCCCCACTTGGATGCCGGTACCGGCCACAATAAAGAGAATGGATAGTATATAGGAGGGAGAGGAGAAAGGGAAGGGAAGGGAAGAGAAGGGAAACGAGAGGTGGTAGAAGGAGAGAGTGCATAGATGTACGTGTGTGTGAATTTGGTAGTATTATGGACTTGTTGGTAACAGTTTTTCAGTAACCTTTCTATTGGTCTCTCTCTGATGATGGATCACTTAGGGCCGAATTCCACTTGTGTCAGGAGTCAAGGCTTGTGGGGGTTCCTGCATCCTATTGGGGCGCGGCGTGCTGGATCAAGATGGTATTGATGGCGGGGCATAAAAGGTCTGGTCAGTGAAAAATCCAATGAGTCAGATAATGAGGATGTATCCTATGAAAGGTGCTGGATAGTAGATTGCTACGGTGAGGGGTACTGTGGACGGACCTGGCTGTTCTTGCCTTTGGGTTTGGTTATGGTTTTGGTTTGGGGGCTGGGTACTGTAGGATTACAATCAAGACGCGCTATTGTTCTATGGGTATGAACAGGAGGACGGAGTGGAATGTATGGGTTAGTCACATAAAGTCGGGTAAACATGGAGACACCTCATGAATAGGGTAGATAACGAAACAATCTCCATATTCAAAAGGGTCGGAGTCAAGTATATCTTTCCGTCAAAGTGGGCTGAAGTGAAAAATCACCACGGTGGTACGGTTACGAATATGCCATTAATAGCTGCGAACTATGATAAATATATCGTCGCTAATTGAACATTGGCACTAAAAGGACCACTGTGGCTATAGAGCCAGTTGTGAATAAGTAAGTGTGCCCCTGTGGCTATAGAGCTAGTAGTGTATAAGTAGAAGTATGCCCTGTGCCTATAGAGCTAGTAGTGTAAAAGTAGAAGTATACACCTGTGGCATTCTGTTGAAATTTGACCTACCATAGGCACAAACAGCGACATGTTTGACATATTATGGAGTTGGACTTTTTGAAACACAATAATCTTAAACATTGCAATATCGGCATTCAAGTAACCTTTCGGCTGTCTCAGTATCATGTGTCTGGCCGTGCCTCAATATCAGTTATGTAAGTACTTGAATATCAAGTAATATTTGCAGTCATCGCAACATCCAGGTTATTTGTAGTCTCAAATTGAATTATTTTGGAACTCCAAAATCTAGATATATAGCAATCCTGTCCCTCTATGGCTACTCACGTAGAAGTGACTGCAGTAATATCAAGCATTATTATTGTGATCTCACTTTATCTCACTTTATTACATATTAGCGCTCTCACAATTCGTGCTCCTATTAAGCACTCACTTTCAATATTCCATAGTATTTAGTGCTCACAATTAGTGCTCTCTATTAGTTTTCCTATTAAGCATCATGTAGGCCTCTCACTTTATTACATCTTAGTGCTCTCATTAAGCATCATGTAGCCTCTCACTTTCAATATTCCATAGTATTTAGTGCTCACTATTTAGTGCTCACAATTAGTGCTCCTATTAAGCATCATGTAGCCCTCTCACTTTCAATATTCCACAGTGTCCCATTTTCACTTATTCAGAACATTCCATAATCATTCCTAAGATCACTGCCCATACTTCCTCTCCCTTCTATGCTCCTTCCCTTTTGGACCTGATTGTGTAACCCCTGCTTCTCATACTTGGCCTTCGCACTATCTCCATGTCACGCGACTAGCTCATCTCATTTTTTCAACCCCATCTGAAAAATTTCATTACACATTACTCTATCAGCAATGGCTAAGACTACTAAGGTTTCCAAGGTGACTAAGGTCGAGAAGAAGTCCAAGGACAACAAGAAGGCTAAGAAGGTCGAAAAGAAGGCCGAGTCTTCGGACGAGTCCAGCAGCGAGGAAGAAAAGTCTGAGGACGAATCCAGCTCATCGTCCTCTTCCGACTCTGAATCTTCCAGCTCCAGCTCTAGCTCCAGCTCCGACTCCGACTCCGACTCTTCGTCCGACTCTGACTCCTCTGACGACGAGGAGGAAGAGAAGAAGGAAGTGAAGAAGGACTCCTCCGACTCTTCTGACTCTTCTTCTGATGAAGAGGAGGAAGAGAAGAAGGAAGAGAAGAAGGACTCTTCTGACTCTTCTGACTCTTCTGACTCTTCTGACGATTCCTCTTCTGATTCCGACTCCGACTCTTCTGACGACGAGGAAGAGACCAAGGAAGACAAGAAGAAGGCCGAGAAGAAGGACTCTTCTGATTCCGACTCCTCGTCTGATTCTTCCTCTGATTCCGACTCCGACTCTGACTCTTCTGACACCGAGTCCTCTTCTTCCGATGCTCCAAAGCGTAAGGCTGAGGACTCCGAGGAGGAGCAATCGTCCAAGAAGGCCAAGACCGAGGAAGAGCCCGGTACTTTGTTCGTTGGCAGATTGTCGTGGAACATCGATGACGAGTGGTTGAAGAGAGAATTCGAGCCAATTGGCGGTGTTGTTGGTGCCAGAGTCATCATGGAGAAGGCCACTGGTAAGTCCAGAGGTTACGGTTACGTTGACTTTGAGACCAAGTCTCAAGCCGAGAAGGCTCTTGCTGAGTACCAAGGCAGAGAGATTGACGGCAGACCAGTCAACTTGGACTTGTCCACCGGTAAGCAACACGCCACCAAGTCCAACGACAGAGCCAAGCAATTCGGTGACACTCCATCTGAGCCTTCTGACACTCTTTTCATCGGTAACTTGTCTTTCAACACTGAGAGAGACAGCTTGTTCACCATCTTCGGTGAGTACGGAAGCGTTGTTTCTTGCAGAATCCCAACCCACCCAGACACCCAGCAACCTAAGGGTTTCGGATATGTCCAATTCGCTTCTGTTGACGAGGCCAAGGCTGCTTACGAGGCCTTGAACGGTGAATACATCGAGGGACGTGCATGCAGATTAGACTTCTCCACCCCTAGAGACAATGCTGGTGGTAACAGAGGCGGCTTTGGTGGCCGTGGTGGTGCCAGAGGTGGTTTCGGAGGCCGTGACGGTGGTCGTGGTGGTAACAGAGGTGGATTCGGTGGCCGTGACGGTGGCAGAGGAGGCTTTGGTGGCCGTGACAGACCAGCCCCAAGAACTGGTCCAAATGCTGCTGAGTTCAAGGGTACCAAGAAGACCTTCGATTAGACCCGCCTGTGGTGATTTCACATTGCATTGAATTTCTTATAATCTTCATTAGCCTAAGGCATTTTGTACAGTAATATATCGTTTTCAGTAACTGGGTGTAGGATCAAAGGAGAAAGGATGGGATCGTCCAGAATCTAAAGGAACATGTAAAAAGTAGATCAACAAATAACTATATCGAATCATCCATAAGGTACATCAAAATTACATCAACTTCAAAAGGTACGTCTAATTTATCTAACGGTCCATCGAAACAGTTTATCAAATCTTTCATCTGAAGTTATGCCAAAACTT
This sequence comes from Suhomyces bokatorum, assembly GCA_030568615.1. NCBI lineage: Eukaryota > Fungi > Ascomycota > Pichiomycetes > Serinales > Debaryomycetaceae > Suhomyces > Suhomyces bokatorum. The sequence continues at coordinate 46,843 of JAJMGI010000028.1, read as the reverse complement.
ACTTCTGTCTATCTGATCTTAATGTATCTAAAAGATCAAAACTTACTTCTGTTTATCTGATCTTAATGTATCTAAAACTATTACTTCTGTTTATCTGATCTTAATGTATCTAAAAGTATTATCAAAACTTACTTCTGTTTATCTGATCTTAATGTATCTAAAAGAATTATCAAATGTCTTCTAATGTGTCATCAAAGCGCATCTAAAAGGTTTATCCCATTGATTCAATAATTATGCGGTCAAACCAAAGAATTTGCTCGTCTTACATTTACTGTAACCAATTGATTTGACAGGTAATTGGAGAACGCAAAAATATCTGTCTAAGATGCACGGAAGACTATCACAATGCAACTTAGAAGCTAAAAGCGATGACTTCACCGATGAAGAATTTAGAAGGCTGCATGCCTTAGCATGGCAGGAGATTCATCATTGCACGAGCCAGTGCCTGAGTTCTAACAGTAACCCTTTGATGTTACTCTTGATTTTGTTTCAATGTCGAAATTATATATTTTACCCGGAAAGTTAAGCTATTCAGTTGATGGCCCCACATAATTGTAAAATACAGAAAATGCTCCACTATGAAATTACTCAAGTATGGATACAACTTCTACACATTGCAAGATTTGCAAGAGTACATTATCAGACCCTTATGTTCTAGACTGCAAACGGGGCGGTAGTGTCAGAGTCTGCAGAGGCTATACGGTTCAGGCGGTACTGTCGAGGCTGTAGTGTTAGAGTTTGAGAAATGCAATATGTACCACGGCAACTTCCCTGACACCGGGTCGTTAAAACCTGATCATCGCTTGCCCGGCAAGCACAATTCATCCCATAGTATTCGTAATTGGCTCTGATTACTGATTACTAGAATCAACTGGGTTGTCTGACTCAGACTACAGTAACAAGTCTAGGATTAATGGGGCAATTGGATTTCTGCAAAGATCAGGCCTCATAAAGTTTCTAGTCCGAAATTGGCCGGTGTGGCCAATGCGTGCAACGGTTAATGCCCAGACATTGCAGCTACGTCAAAACCAGATATTCCAATGCAACGGTAAATGCCCAGCTTTGACATGTGCAGCTCACGTCAAACGCAGATATGCAGATGCTATGCAACGGCAAATGCCCAGCTTTGACATGTGCAGCAGTTCACGTCAAAACCACATGTGCCAATGCAACGGCGATTTAGAGCAGTATCTCGGCTGTCTTGCCGCATTTGGGACTTGCGTTCACACAATAGAAGTGTCTAGCTCGCTTCACCACCCACCACACCTACATAGACTACTGGGGACAACCTGTTCTACTTCCATTCCCTCTTGTGGATAAGCCCCTTCAGTATCTGCAACGGCATTTACCACGGCAACTAGGCGCTTCAGCCTCAAATAGCGCATGAGCTGCAGGTTCGGGTGCACGCCGAAGCCAGACCCTGCCATTCTACTGTGTCCAAAAGGGAAAGGGGGCACGTTGTGGCATTAAACCATCCGCTTCTGCATGGGAAGCACCTCGACAACTATCCAGTGACAATGCCTCAAAGCCTAATTGCCTAAAAGTACAACGGGGCTGAAGGGCACATTTCCTAGAAACACAGATCAGCCAAGAGTTGTTGCAGGCCCTTGCCCGAATTGGGGGCCAGGGCCGGGGTTGTGGTATGCTACAGAAGTGTGGTACAATACGGGGTGCATCGGGGCACAGAAAGATGGCGATGCATGGATGAATGGGGAAGGCAGGACCACGGCAGTGCCATGGTAGCGGTGGTGGAGGGACCCTGCGTTATCTCCAGTCACGTGACCAGCGACTTCCGGGGTGGTCCCACTAGTGGCTCCAGCTGGTTCTCCAGGCGGTCTGCCCTAGCCAGACGTGGTAGGTGGCCCCACCAGGCCCCCATGTTGCGTTTTCCGGGCTAGCTACGTTTTTCTCCCTCTTCTAGTGGTCGTTGTGGTGATATTCCGCCTTGGTCGGAACGCCGCACTGGTGGAGTGTCCGGAAATCGGGGACGCCTTCAGAAGATAATAAAGAGAGCGACATGGATACATGCCATGGCATCTGCAATGAACATATCGCATTAAAGAACATATCCCACAAAGAACATATCCCACTAAAGTCCCATTACACCGTCTCGTATCTCTCTCTATTTATCTCCATTTCCTCTCTACTTGTCTCATTCACTCCCTTCTCTCTTTCGCTCACTTTCACACTGGTCACTTCCCCACCCACCGCCAATCCTTACTACTTCCACCACCGCCAATACCACCAAAAGGACCCCTCGACTACCTCCTCCATTCTGCCTCTTCGCTTCTGTCTCTGTGTCGGTAATTCCACCTTGTTGCAGCCTCTCCCCCACTCCTTATCCTCCACCCCTCCTAATAGATCACAAAGCGACCTGCTCACTGTGCTATCTCCCCTTCTCTCTGTTTCTTTCTCACTTTCTCACTTCTCACTTTCTCACTTTGTCACGTCCCTCTCTCTATTTCTCACTACTTCTGTGTTTCTGTCTATTTCTGGCTGTCACTCTCACGCACTTTCTTTGATTTTCCTTCACTTCCACTTCCACCTACTTCCACCTACCTCCTTCTTCTTCTCCTACTCCTTCTCCTTCCCCATCCCTGCTCCTTCTCCTGCTTCCACTTCTCCATACTTATCCCCCGTTAGTGCCCCTACGTCAGTGTCCACAAAGCCCTCCTCACCATCGCCTCCAGTGTCTCCATCACCTTCCTGTCTACGTCCTCCTTCTCCTCCAACCCCTGTGGTTTCGTCTGTTCCAGCGTCTGTTCCCTCCATTCCGTTCTGGATCCACCGTTGGCCACCTTCGCCTCCGTTGTCCTCATCCAATTCGCCCCCTTGATCAATCAACCCCCAATCCCTGGTCGTTAGACGCCATCCCTCCTCCTTCCTCCAGTCCATCCACGGCTCGCCGTCGAATGCCAGCACACCCCTCCCCCTTCCATGCGGCGTGCAGTAGCTAAGATCATCCCCACGTCCAAGTTTCTATTGAACTCGGTCGGCGCCCCCGCCGACTCCGCCTCGTCCTCCTCCCTCAACCACTCGTCGCCGTCCTCCCTCAAGGTCGACTCCTCCTCGGTCGACGAGTTCTACATCCAGCTCGACAGCCCCCACAAGTCGTGGCTTCCCGGCGACGAGGTCTCGGGCCAGATCATCCTTATCTCCAAGAAGAACCTCGCCAACATCGTCATCACCTTGTCGTTGATCGGCATTGTCAAGCTCAACGCCTCGTCGCATTCCAAACTCCGCCCCATCAAGCACACCCTTTTCAACCACACCATCAAGATCTACGGCGGATGCCTGGGCTCCGAAACCGAGTTCGCCAACGGCCTCTTCAAGGGCGAACACCGTTTCCCCTTCATCGTCAAGCTCCCCAATAAGCGTGTCTTCACCTCCATCGACTTTGGCAAGGGCAAGATCTCCTACATGTTGAGGGCGTCCATTGGCAATTCCAGCACCTACTCCAACAACTACAATGGCTCCTTGTCGCCGGGCCTGACCAATCAGCCCTCCACCTCCAACTCGCCGTCCAACTCCTCGCCCGGCGAGATGCATAGTCCTGGCTCCGCCAGCCATCTGCTGCTCCCCAAGAAGAAGAACTTGAAGGTGCTCCACAATCCGATCGTAACAGCAGAAAAGAACATCAATCTCATCAGCCCCATTGACGTCTCAAAGTTGGCTGCTCCCAAGCCCAAGCGATTAATCATTAAAGACCCTAGAAACAGCCGAAAGCTCTCAAAGACACAATCCTCCACTTCCACCATCAACACATTCAATACCATCAACAGTTACAGCACATATTCTTCCAACAATTCCGAAGATACCAACTCGATACAGCCCACTCCCACGCAAAGAAACAACTCCAACGCGTCCACTCCCGGAAGCCATATCATTTCTTCCTCTACTGAATCCCCCAAAAGCGAGACCATCAAGGTTTCCCTTGACATATCCCAGAAAGGCTATCTAAAGGGAGAGTTGATTCCAATTAAAGTGTCTATCAATCACCTCAAAAAGATTCAGGACTTGAACGGAATTATAGTCACATTTGTTAGAGTGTGCAGACTTGATAATGGCCCGGATGGATTGTATGAATCATTCAGAAAGGACTTGCAACAGCTGATCATCCCATTGTATGTTGACCCGGTAACTTTTAAGTCCGAAATCAACACCAGTGTAAGAGTTCCTGCCGATGCATTTCCAACTATTGTGGGCTGTCCCATCGTCTCATTTCAATACTTCATTGAAGTTTTGATCAATTTATCGGGTAAGTCATTGTCCCTAGAGAATGACGAACTCCTGCATCATCCGCAAAGAACATCTACGTTGGACGAAGTGGACAATCATCCCACAAGTCAACAGGATGGCTTGAAGAACGGAAACTTCCAATTCAGCTTTAACTTCAACTCAACCATGTCCAATATTCAGCAGCAAAAGGAAAGATCTGGTTACGTCAATACAGATAAGTTCAAGAGACTGAAGAAATTCTTGCAATTGACCACCGAAATCATCATAGGAACTCATAGGTCCCCACCAACCGACGATTCATGGTCATCTACTACCGCGGCTTCAGAGAGACCACCAATTGGAGCCCCGACCTTGTCACATTCCATGAGAGATCAACCAGGAAGATCTCCTTCCCTGGTTGGTTCTCCTCTCAATATGAGTCAGGACAGTACTTCGCCCATGCCCAACCCTGCCATGCCACCAGGTCCAACACTGGAGCCGGTGACCGAAGGTTCTAGTAGGGGATCGGTATCCGGAAGAGTAAACTCCGGTGGGCAGATAAGATCTTCTAATCCACGCAACACTGAAACACCTTCCTACAGTGAAAATGTTGAGCCCAACCAAACTGCCCCAAGTTTTGGATCTATTCCAAATTATGATGAATTGGCATATATTAATTCATCGGGCAGCCAAATGGAGTACCCCTCGGGTGCTGCTTTGAGCTCAATGACAGAAAAGGAGCGCATCAGATTGCATGAATCCAGTCTCTTTCCATCTGCTCCTCCCGAGGTCGAGGAAGGTGACGACGTGATCAGTCCTATCAACGACAATATGTTGGAGCTGCCTCCCAACACGACAGAAATGGAAGGCGAGGCTGTTGCACAATCAGCACCTGTTGAAGTTCTCGAAGCATCGCTGGACCTGAACAATAGCGGACAGACCACTCCCAATGAGGCGGTTGAGGCCAGTAACCAGTTTCAGTTCTTCACCTTCCAGAGTCCCTTGAACACCATTTCCGAGGTAGACAATCAGCAGCTCGAAAGTGACGACGAAATATACCATAATCCCACTGCCTCGACCTTGGATGACAATTATACCGTGATCGACTTCGTGCCCCAGTACGAAAGCGCAAATAAAGACAAGCTTCTTGTGGAAGGTCAGAATGTTGGTACGGGTACCAACGACGGGCTGTACCGTTGAAACCGTCCCAGTGAAAACATCTTAGAAATTCAGCTGACTACATTTGCATCCAGGTTGATAGCATCGACCCTTTTCATGCATGTATTATAAAGACCGAATACGGCCGTTCATCACGGCCGTTTCTGTATATTAATAGACTAGTTTTCGGAGATGCATAGTAGACATCAATGATAGTGATGTAATTATCATTGAATGTAGGAAACGAATTAAACAGGATCGATAAATGATGGATAAAATCCATAAATAGATCAAACCATTGAAATAATTGAGGTACTTCCATGGAAGGAAAGTCCTAATGACGAATGAATAAGGTGAGATGGGCTAATATGATGATTCAACTTTCTGTAAGAAGGCATTTCCAATAAGAATCAATAAGAAATCACCTCCAGAACTTCAATTAAATGACACTTCCAGCACGAAAATCATGTACTTCAAGCATTCTGGAGAACTGTAACTGAAAGCATCTAATAGAGATAACCTATTAGCATTATCCTATTAGCATTATTCTAATTGAATGATCCTATTAGAATGATCCTATTAGAATTATTCTAATGGAATTATCTTATTAGCATTATCCTATTAGAATTGTCCTAGCATTATTCTAATGGAATGATCCTATTAGAATTATCCTATTAGAATTATCCTAGCATTATCTTATTAGAATTATCCTATTAGCAATCTGATCAGATTTATCCCATTGTTTGTCCTCTCAAAGTAGTCTCTCTTTCACATTAGAGCCTGGAGAAACTCCTGGAGCTCGGCCTGGATCTCGGTATAACGGGCCTGCAATTCGTCATAACGAGCCTCCAATGCCGTGATTTCATTGGTAAGCGTCTCAATGGTGGCCTCGTGGCCCGAAATGGCGTCTCTGTTTTTGGAAAGCTGGTCAGAGTGTTCCTTGAACCGATTGGTGTGCTGCTCCAAACGGGCAGTAAGGAAGGCGTTCTGGTTGGTCAACGCCGTGAGCTGGTACTCCTTTTGGGTCAATTGGTCCTGGAGAGCCTTGAAGGTCTTTTTGAGCTCGTAGTAGGCTGCCTCCTTGGAGTCGGACGCCTCCTTCAACACGTTGAGCTTCTCGGTGTACTTGTTCATGATATACAGATCAGGAAAAGAAGACCTAGACAGATCTAGGCAAAGAAAAGAAGAAAGGCGAAAAGCAAAGAAGAAAGAAAGAAAAGCACAGAAGAAGAAGAAGAAGAAGAAGTACAACAAGAACAACGACACACTACTTCCGCAGTTTCCTGTCGGTAATATGGGGTAGAATGTCTCGAGCTTTTTGAGACCGGTTGCTAACAGTAACTGCGAGAGCCCCCAAGGTGGACCGTTAATGTCACAGAAAGAAGACAGACAACAGACGGGAAATGGAACGTCCAATTGAAACCCCCAAATAGTGCGTGGATAGATCCAAAGGAGTGGATATACAGGGGACTGCTACTGTGACAGGTCCCATAATGTGCAATTTAGGGGCGTTTTACGAGCAGTGGTGGGTCCCAATATGGCAAGTAACTTGATGCGATGTGCCAAATAAAGGTGCGACATTGACGGGCAAGAACCGGCCTAAGAACATATGGTCTGGGCCCGGATGCCGGACTGCATTGGTCGTCTAATGGCCAAGGAGGAATGGAGCGAAGGAGGTGGAAATACCGACACAATTGGCCGCAGGATGATGCTCGTGTAGACGTGAATCAATTGGCAGTTATCAGATTGGCGGAGGTTTACCAGTGAAATTTCTGGCAATTATCAGATTGGTGAAAGTTATACCAGTGAAATTTCTGGCAGTTATCATGGTAGCGAAATTTCCAGCGAGGCAAAGGCAAATGGTGAAGTCTGGTGGTGAAATCCGCCTTGTTTGGAGAGTTTGCAGTGGAAAATGAGCCGATTTTTCACTATTGCTAACGAGCACCTGATATAGAGGTGGGTGAATTGTCTGTGCATTATGGACTTACCTCGTGATAACTAGGAACTGAAACGTAGACTCTTTCTAGAAATTGAGTGTCATCGCACGGAGTTCTTAATCATGAATGCAAGACAGGTAATTCTACAAATCTGGAGATCCATCGTGGTTATCTCTAATGTAGTCGGTACAATTTGAATTCTTTGCTTGACACAAGTCGTCCAGTTGGGTTGGATATGACAAATCGTCCAGTTGGGTTGGATATGCAAGTCGTCCAGTTGGGTTGGATATGCAAGTCGTCCAGTTGGGTTGGATATGACAACTCGTTTTTTGCTTTACTTCAATTATAATACATTGACACTGGTTGAAAAACTCTCTCGTTCATTTCTCGACTTTTCTTCATCTACATCTTTTGAACAATTCTAACATATTATTTCTACATGGATCCAATTTGATATAAATTTTCCCATAGTAATGGGTCTAGAACTAAAAACATGGGGTCGTCAATTTTGGATAAGAATATTCCTCATCATTACATGATGAAGCATTATTCTGTTTGAAGCATTTTCCAGGCGATTAATGAGTTCATTCACTCAATTATTGGTTTGGAAGTACAATTGCTTCTGTAATGTGGTCACAGTGTCCTTCAATTGATCCCTTTCTTGCTTCAAAATGTACAAGTCAGCTTCCAAGTCTTGGATCTTCATGTTGAAATGAGCATTGTGAATAGCACTGTGTTCATCGACTTCCTCTTCTTCGTTTTCAGCCTCAGGAATAGAAGCAGCAGAGATTGGTTGGCCTTGCACAAATGGAGCAGGTTGCTTGGAGCTATGTCTCTTGCTAGCCTTCTTGAACAAGTTAAGTTCATTGTTCTCCTTGGTCAACTTCTCAATACTGATTCTTTGGTTTCTAATTTCATCTTCGTTCAACTTCAATGCCTTACTGGTATTGTTGACAGATTGGATGGCATCTCTGTAGTTTTCTTCGAAAGTCTTCAAGCTGTTCAACTTTTCGTTCAAGTCTGCCTTCAACTTGGAAATTTCTGCTTGGGACTTCTCTTCGTTGATCTTACCAATCTTCAAGAGTTCGTCAACTTGTGATTGCAACTTCGCAACAAATGGACTGTTGGGGTTGGGCTCTTGGCCATTGTCAAGCTCTCTAGTCTTTTCAGCAGCCTTGACATTCCACAACGTAACTAAGTTTTCCAAGTGACCAGAAATATCCTTCTTTGATCTTCTAGTGGCAGAACTCATCAAAGATCTGTTGTTCATTGGGTCATCCAATTCAGGAATTTCGCTCTCATCGTCAGAAATTGGCTCGTCGTAATATATGTTCTTGTAGTTGTCAAACTCCATTTCCAAGTTTTGGTATTTAGATTTCCATTCATTGATCTCCTTGTGCAAGACCATTTCATCCTTAACTTGTTGAGACAATTTGTGGATCTTTTCTTCCTGGACATTGATAATCTTTTGGAATTTACTTAAACCACCAATTTGGTTGTTCATGAATGGTTCGAATCTAGTAAATCTGTCATTGAGTCTGGCATTCTCTTGCTCCAAATAGAGCAATTTGTTGTTCAATTCTAATCTGTCCAATTTATATTTAGACAATTCAGTAATTGAAGCTCCACCGAGAGATTGTTCATCAATTTCACGAGTAGGGTCGACGACCAAAGCATTTGGATCGATGGAACCCTTCAATTCGGAAATCAACAAATCCTTCTCCTGCAATCTCTTCTCGTAACTAGAAGATTGGTTGTTGTGAGATTCCTTGAGGCCGGAATTTTCGCGTTCCAAATTGTTAATTCTTTCGGTGGCATTTTGCATCTGCTGCTTGGTAGAAGCCTTCAATTCATTAAGCTCGTTATTCAATTCATAAATAATCTTCTTGACATCTTCAGAGTGTCCCTTAGTAGATGGCTCTCTAGAAATAGGGTACTCATCAGTGATTTCATTCTTGGAGTATTCTTCATGAATTGGAACAGTGGGCTTAAGACTCTTGGAGTGGTGGTTATTATGCTCCTCAATATGGTTAAGATCCTCTTCTTGGTCAAGAGTAGGGTCCAAGGTGCCAGCACCGTAGGAATGTTCAGTGGTGTCTGGAACATTTACGAACTTGTCTTCTCTTAAACTGAGATCCCTGTGTGGAGATGGTTCAGGAGTTCTGAAATCATCAGGACCAGCAGAAAAGCTGCGAGCGTGACGTTCGTAACTTTGTCTGAGAGCAGACGATGGACCATCGACTGGCTTTGCGGCACTGGCTGCAAGTTTCTTTGGAGTAGGTTGCTTGACCTCGGCATCTGGGGCCTTGTCCTTAAGGAATTGTTCAACATATACAAGATCCAATTCGTAGATCATGGTTCCGATTTCTTCGCCGTTGTATTCCTCGTAGGTCTCGAAATTGGAAGGGTCATCATTAACGTAATCATTCTTGTCACCACCCATAATAATCAACTTGTTGAATTTGGGCAAGTAAGTCATCGAGTGACCGCATCTTGGTCCTGGACCTTGCAAGTCACCATCGAACAACTTAGACCAAACCATGGTGTTCAAATCCAAACAGTAGAAGAAGTTGTAGATAATACCGCTGAAATCGTTACCACCGAAGACGTACAACTTGTCGTTAACAATGCAGGTAGAGTGCTCGTTGACAGGTTGTGGGGTAATACCGGTGGTGGCAACTTGAGTCCACTTGTTGGCCAAGGCATCGTAACTCCAAAGATCGTTAGAAACTCTCTCGTTGTTGTAAACACCGCCAAAGATGTAGATCTTGTTTTTGTACATGGACATCGAGTGGTTGGTCAAAGGAGGAGGCTTGAAGTTGTTCAAAGGCTCCACGACCTCCCATCTGGCCTTTGGAGACTTGAAGGTGTTCAACTCGAAGTAGTACAAGTCGTTGAACACGTCGTTTTCCAACTGACCTCCAAACAAGTAGAGTCTGGACGAGTTGTTGTTGAGGGAAATCACACCTATGGTGTGTCCGTACCTTCCGTGGGGCTTGTCGAGAATGTGGCCAGGGATGGTGTATTTGGAGTTGTTGATGTTGAACAAGTAGAAGTTGTTGTCGGGGAAGCCGTTGAAGTCGGTGTCCACGGTGTCACCACCGTAGACAATGAAGGCATTTCCGCACAACACCGCCGAATGGCCCACTCTGGCAGGAGGGTTGTTCAAGTTGGCGACGTCGATGTTTTTGGCGGAATATCCCACCACCTGGCCCGAAGGGCTCTCTTCTGGAAGGATTTTCCACGTGTCACCAAACACAGAGCCCTCCTTGAGGCCACCCATCAAGAAAATCTCATTTTTTTCACTGCTGATGGTGGAGGCCGCGTGTCTATAACGGGGAAAGGGCGAGTTGAACAACTTGAAGCGCTTCCAGGGGGTGTTGACGTTGACGTTGATCTTGGGAACCACCTTGGTGGGGGCGGCGGCGGCGGCAGGCGTGGCGTCATTGGCCGAGTATCTGTGGCCAAAGTCGGGCACAGGAGACTGCGGAACGGCGGCAGCAGTCTCCTTGATGGAGTTTCCTCTTCTCATGGGCATGTCGTCAGTCAGGGCTTTTGTGAATTCGCTGTTGATTGATTGGATCTCGGAGTTTCTGTCGCCTTTCTTCTTCTTGCCAAACTTGAAGCGGGCCATAGGTCACTGGGGCTCACTGGATGTGGGTGAGAATTGAACCGGCCAAAGGGGGTTCAATTGTTAAAGTAGGTAGCGGGTTGCTACGCTGGGGTCACGGGATGTGGGGAGGGCGAATGGGGCTTAAGTATCAGACGTCGACCACGGAATGTTTGCACATGTATTGGACCTGGGGAGGAGGGTATGATCTTTTTTGCCTCGTTTGTTGGGGGTGCGGACTTCGCGTTTAACTGAGGGACCGGGTATTGGGACAACAGGAGGGCAAGGGAGGGCCGCAGTTGGATTTGTGGGGGTGCAAAGAGCGCAGGGTGGTAAGCAGGTGCTTGGAAATGAAACGAGCGAGGTGCTGGTTTGTAGCGAGCCTTTATACGCTTGGACCGTACCCAGAGGCATTTGTGCGGCGCACGACCCGGGCCCCGACTTCCTAGTTAGGAAATTCTGGAGGCACACTGCTATTTCTACATGCGGAAGACTCCATCAGGGTGTCCACACTAATAGTACTCTAATAGGATGGCGAGGGCAGATGGTTGCCCCACCTCTGCCGTCCCACACATGTCTAATCGGGACATAGGGCGCCAGACGCGGCCCGATTAGGGCATGTCCGATGTTATTGACTACAACATGGACCGAAACGGAGATTGAGTGCATACATACGAGCTGCGGACGTAGATACAGTGGATGAAGTCGAGCAAAATTAGAGGAAGCATCGGGAGGCCACGACGTCATGTAATGCATGCAATGCATGCTATGCATGGAGTTTTCACACACCAGGCAGCATGTCCTGGTGTGGCATCTGAGTAGCTCTAGTTGAGTTGGGTGCATTATGAGCTCGTGTGACTGGGCCAATTATATTTTGCAGGGCCCTAGCCAGGGTCCATGCGTAATGAGTATCCCCAATAACACATGCCCGCAGATTTGCACCCTGTTTGAACCTGATGCTGCTGCTGTTGTTGGTGTTGTTGTTGTTTTTGACATTGGGCAGAGGCTTCGTCGGATAATAACCGTTGCTTCACTTGAGATTGGACAACAATGCAGAATTATGAATTGTAATTTGTAATTTTTCCGAGAAAAGACAGAATTCTGGTGAAACAAGACAGGCTTCTTGTGACTTTCCCGAAACGTCAGTGTCCATCCCCTACAATGCAGAGGCTATCCCGGCCTTTCGCCCGATTGGATTTTCTGCAACTCTATCTACTGATTACTTCAGGTATCATGCATGTGCAGTCCCTTGAAGCATTACTGTTACTGTATAACCATACGTGCAGTCTCTCAAGCATTACTGTTATAACCATACGTGCAGTCAAGCATTACTGCAATAACCATTACGTGCAGTCAAGCATTACTGTTATAACTATACGTGCAGTCCCAAAGCATTACTGTTATAACCATACGTGCAGTCAAGCATTACTGTTATAACTATACGTGCAGTCCCAAAGCATTACTGTTATAACCATACGTGCAGTCCCTCAATTACTGTTATAACCATCACGTGCAGTCATACAAAGCACCAGACATATCACTACCTGCAGTCCATGCCATACGTGCAATTCCCATAAGTTGTATTTTGCAGAATCATGGCCATGAGTAGAATCTTCATCAAATCCTGCAAGATAGCCCCTCTAACGTTTCTTACTTTCCCCCTCCTCTTGTTTTTGCTTCTAGACAGATATACCTAATCTGGTTAGTCTGGTGCCTCACACTACCCACAGAAAAATACACTGCTAAGTAGTCTATCTATTACACAGGCAGCCACATGTCTTTGAATATGCCGGCATCATCCGGCTATGACCCCATACCCCACCTCAATGACATGTTCAGATCACCAGAATCACTTGGGGAAATTCCCCAATTGCTTTCCTACACCAATCAGTGCAAAGACCAGCTTACCAAGTCAATCGTTCAGGATATATCAAGATATAACCAGGAAAAGACTGATTTGAGGGAAGAGACGGCCAATTTGATCGGAACCATTGGCTCCATCAAGAAAAGTTCCAAGACGACCCAAGAATCAATCACTTCCATGACCAGTTCCATTCAAACTTTGGACAATTACAAGAAAAACCTCGTCTTGACCATGACAATTGTCAAGCGATTGCAGATGTTGATAAACGCCAACAACACGTTGATCTCCATAATACCATCTCACAATTACAGCGAGATATTCCAGCTCTTGAGCGTAATCAAACTGTTACTCGTGTACTTCAAACCATACCGTTCCATTGACGAAATCAACAGCATCAACCTCATGATCGTCAATACTCAAAACAAGTTGGTGGATGACATTTTCAATGATTTTGAGGACTTAAAGGATGAAAAATCAGATGGGTTTGCTAGCTTGAATAGCTCCAGAAGTAGCTTTCAAGACTCCAGAGGCAATATCTCGAACGCGGGAAGTCCCGATTTAGGCTCTGGCGCAAACAACTTATTGCACGGTTGTCATATTCTTCAATTAATTGACCCCAAATACAAGGATAAACTTTTGAACCTCTTCTACAACACTCAACTCAAGGACATCAAGGTAATTTTTAATATTTCAGAAGAGGCAGGCTCGTTGGACAACCTTAACAGACGTTACATTTACTTCAAAAACACTCTTTTCAAATTGCAAAACATATACCTAAAGGTATTTCCTGTGGAGTGGAAAATAGATGTGGAATTTTCGAAGATCTTCTGCAAGATCACAAGCCAAGACATAATGGATTTATTGAGAAAGTCAAGTAATAACGTGGATTCCAAAAAGTTGATAGATAACTTATATGCTACTTTAGAATTTGAGAAATTCTTGAATGATAAATTCCAGACGGAGGAATTCAACCACATGATATCTTCTTCCTTTGAACCATATTTGACGATTTATATCCAGGAGCAAGAGAAAACCCTCAATTCTAAGATGATAGAGTTCTTAGCAACTTCTCAGCTTCCTTCAGAACTCATCGGTGACAAAGAGGATGACTTTTTGAACACCTTAAAGGTGAACAACGTTCCAAATATTGCCAACTCTTCTATTGACCTTTTCAAAACATTTTATAAGGTATTAAATCAAGTTTTGAAAATCAGTAATGGTGAAGTTTTGGCAGAGTTATCGAAATTGTTCAATTCAGTCTTGCGTGATTATCACGATAAGGTTCTTTTACCGATATTTCCACACAGAGACGAAGACTTGAGAGCCGGAGGAGTTGAATCGATAAAGTATTTAACCATGTTATTGAATACTGGTGATTATGTCATTAACAACATCGGTGAATTGCAAGAGAAATTAGAAAACTCCGTTCTTCCTCAATTCAAATCCAGAGTATACTTCGAAGATACGAAAGATTATTTCTACAAAATCATAAACAAGTCAGTCTCAACTTTGTTGTTGAAAATCACGTTGGACTTGCGTGGTGTATGGAGAATATTTGAAAATCTTAATTGGTCAACTATTGAGGGATCTGAAGAGAAAGGACCCAGCTCATTCATGTCTGAAATGCAAAGTGTCGTATTGCAAAATTTAAAGATAATTTCTCCTTTACTCATCAGAGACAGTTATATCAGAAACCTTAATGACAAGTTGATTGAAATGTTAACTACTCAGTTTGGAAATCATCTTAGGTACATCACCATTTTCAACATCAACACTCGTGAATTTTTGTCGAAAGATATCTCTAGTTTGAAATCTATTGCCCTAATTTTCCCATTGTTTTCAGATCCAAATTTTGACTCAACCGCATATATAAATAGATTAAAGTCTGATTCTAAGGATCCACCACCCAATGCTCAGAAAATTTCCAAGTCATATCAGAATTTGGTAAACAGAGAGTTTGGAACTTTGGATGCAGTGGTCAATGTTTTAACTACCCCCGCATTACCCGTTGAAGATTTGATAGAGAACTATTTTAGAGGAATTGGAGACAAATCGATTAAGAATTTCACAAAGATCTTGAATTTGAAAGGAATTGAAAAGAGTGCACACAAAAAATACATTGACAACTTCAAGCTTCAATTGACACTCGAAAACAATAACTTGATGGAACTGTGCGCCTTATTAGCAAATATTGATACCGAAGAGGAAGAAAAATTGAGAAGTATTTCTAGTTCTACTTCTACACCAACAGGAACTTATACTTCAACACCAGACGTGAGGTCTCCCAAGATTCTACCGGTTAAAATCAATAATTTCGAGAAAAACTTGAGAGAGTTTGCATTAAATGGGGAAAATCACGTCAGCAAGTTGAATGAGAACTTCAAGAATTTTGGTAAATTCTTCAGGAAAGATAACGATTAAGTAGAATGCCATTAGTAATAAATTACATAATCACACCATATGTAAAGCATCTTTTCCAGTATGAATCATACATCCAGAGATATGACTATGCTTGTGAAAATCTGTGGCCTAAAATCGACAGAAGCTGCACAGAAGGCAATCGAATCAGGGTCAGACTTATTGGGGTTTATTTTGGTTCCCAACAGAGAAAGAACTATCAATGAAAAAGATGCCAAAGAGATTACTTTCTTAGCAAGACAAACTAGAGTTGAGAAAAAACGCAGATTTTCAGACATATCAGACTTGTCCAACCACATAAAGACATTGGACATAAGTGATCCGTTAGAATACTACCAGACATTATCCAAATTAATTGTTGACAACGGACCCTTTACCGTGGGAGTTTTCAGAAACCAACAATTGGGAGATGTTTACAGAATAGTACAAGAATTAGAGGTGGATTTCATTCAGCTTCACGGAAGTGAAGATAAATTGCAATTCTTAGAAAGAAACACACAGGGAAAATTCGGAATCATAAATAGATATGTTGTTCCAAGTGAGGTCGAAGTAATTGGAGAGCATATTAAGAAATTCACTTTGCATAAGGATTTAGTAATGCCTCTTTTGGATTCAGAAGCGGGTGGAGAAGGTAAAGTTATAGACTGGGATGTGGTTGACGGAATGACATTTGGTAATTTCATCTTAGCAGGGGGATTGAATCCTGAAAATTTGAGCGGTGCTGAAAAGGTCAGGAACGTTATGGGATATGACGTGAGTGGAGGAGTGGAAACGGAAGGAGTCAAGGACTTGGACAAAATCGAACGATTCATTAAAATAGCGAAGTCTCATAAATGAATTATATATATATTCTAAAATGTACTACGATATAGATACACAGTAGTCTTCTTAAGACTTAAATACCAAGCTATTGTAAGCCCACTACTTCTTAAACTCACTCATTAATCATCTTGATCCCAGTTACCAGGTCTTGGTTGCTTTGGCATCTGAGGCCCACCTGCTCTCTTTGCCATGATGATTTGGTCAATCGACAAGATGGTGTTAGTCGCCTCAACGGCAAGGTTGATGGCAGATTGCTTGGTTGACAACAAGTCGTAAATACCAATGTCTGTGATATCTACCAACTCATCACTCTCAACATCAATACCCAACTTCAATCCATCGTCCTGAGAGTGTGCAGCATACAACTTACTCAAAGTTTCGGAAGATTCCAAACCAGAGGTTTCAGCCAAAACTCTTGGAATAACTTCAAACGCCTTGGCAAACTGTTTTATAGCAATTTGCAACAATCCCGGAGTGTTCTCTCCATATTTGGTGATCATTTTAATTAATTCAACCTCAACTGCTCCTGCTCCGGGCAACAATCTATTGTCCTTCAACAAACCCTTGATAGCATTGACACCGTCGTCGATGGCTCTCTCAATGTCATCCAAGTTATTTTGGGTGGCACCTCTCAAGATGATAGTAGCTGTTCTGGTAATGGACTCGTCTTGTCTGAAGATAGTGACTCTGTCACCACCAATCTCCTTGGTCTCAATAATATCAATTTCACCGGTTTCTTCGGGCATTGGAGCTCCCAATCTTGGCAATGGTGTGGCACCACACACTTGACAAATTCTTCTCAAGTCAAACTTGGATGGAACCTTCAACACTAATATGTTGTACTTGTTGAAGTAATGCAACGCCAATTCACCAACACTGGAACCAGCAATAATGACCTTGACACCGGAATCGTAAATCTCCTTACACATCTGGTCCAATTGCTCTTCTTCACCCTTAGAAAAGTTGAGCATTTCCTTAGCGTTATGCAATAACACGGTACCCTTGGTTTCGGTGGTAGAGATATCAATAGGACAGGTGAAAACAACCACTCTGGACTTAGCATTGATGTTCTTCACAGAACCTTCTGGTTCTCTAGGGAAGACCATACCCCTGACGACCTGGGAGTTGCTCAAAGAGGAACCCATGATCTTAACAACTCTAACACTGTCGATGTTGAATGATTGTGGGTTCTTTGGGTTCAAGATCGATTGAACAGCCTCAACGACCAAGGCCGAGATAGTGTCTTCGTTACCGTATTGCTTGGCAGAAATGACAGGCTTGATGACCTTGACCAATTCCTCAGCCTTTAACACGGACTCCACCTTGTCCACGACCAACTTGCTCAAGTTTTCGTTAACGAACTTGTTGGCCAAGTTGTAGCCCTGCATGATTTCGGTGACATTCAAGCCCAAGGTGAGCAACTTCTCTGCCACGTTTAAGAATTCGCCCGCCAAAATGATCACCAAGTTGGTATTGTCGCCCATTTCGAACTCCTGTTGCTTGGATGCCATGATCAAGATCTTGACCACGGGGTGTATGATCTCCAACTCGTTCAACATGGTGGCAGCATCGTTGGTGATGAAGATCTTGCCCAATTTGTTGACAATGATCTTGTTTCTGCCACTTGGTCCCATGGAAGTGACTAATATGGAAGAGATCTCCCTAACGGCTTCAATGTTCCGGATGATGGCACCATCGGCAGAAGTGTGGGACTGGTATCCTTGCTTGAATAAGCCGGCATTTGGGGCTTGTGGAAGCTTGAGCGACATGATCTGGAATTAAGTAACTGACAGAGTGAAGGCCTGTTGAGTTGCTTTGTTCAGCGTGTAGTTCAGTCAAAGAATCAGTGAATTGATAACTTTTCTCACTTCGGCGTCGCGTAAAAATTTAACAGCCTGTGTACAGGAATGGAAGTTTAAAGGTTGATTAGTGTGGATGGAGTAGGGGTGATGGTAGTGGATAAGGAATGGTATTATTGTGGAGAATATTGTAGTATGGAGGTGACTGATTTTGAAGGTATTTTTACCTATTGGAAGTTTTTCCATTTAGTGGGTTTGCATTTGGTATTTTGCCATCCGTTCTAGATAATGCTATCACTGATTCAACAATACGGAAGTAAATATCAATATTTGAATTATTAGTTCTCCAAATTCAAGTACCTTTTCACTTGTCCTTGTGGTAATCTAATTTTCTTTATAATTAGTCTCTTTCATTCCTTAATTGGCTTCATCATTCTCTTCGTTGAATTGGTGCGAAAATCAACTTCTCCACCAGGCCATCGAGAGATTAGCCACTAACACTCCACTAAAGACAATGATAAAACTCAGGGTTGCAAGTTCTTTGGGAATATCAAGATTCATATTACAGAATCGTTCAAGCATAACCCCGGTTTCTTCGCTTAAATCCCTCTATTCCAAAGTCCAATGTGCAAGACTTCATCAACCAATCTTGATTCGTCCACGGAGTCAAGGCCAAGGCCTTAGATACTACAGTACGAATCATAAAAGCACACCAAACACATCCAAACAGAGCGTGCTCAAAGACAGGATAGAAGAAGTCAAAATCCATAATGCAGAGCAGCTCAATAAACCAACACTTCCATCAACACCTCCAGTGAAAAGCAATAACGTATACACAATTCCCAACATGCTTACCTTCACAAGAATCATATGTGCCCCATTCGTCGGATACTATATCGTAAGTGGGGACACACAAACAGCATTGACTTTATTCGTGTATTCATGTGTAACGGATTTTATCGACGGGTTTCTAGCTCGAAAATTCAATATGAAATCGGTAGTAGGTTCCATCATTGACCCTTTGGCCGACAAATTACTCATGACAATTTGCACATTATCATTGGCATACACAAGCTCCATTCCAACCGTGGTAGCCAGCTTAATTATTGGAAGAGACGTGATGCTTAGCTTGATGTCATTTTACTTCCGTTACAAAACACTTCCACCACCAAAAACTTTGAGGAGATTCCTCAACATCACCAAAAACGAGACCATCAGCGTCCATCCCAACTTGTTGGGCAAAGTGAACACAGGATTGCAGATGTTGTACATAGGAGGATTGGTTTTCAAACCAGTGATCACAGATTTAAGCATGTTGGATTTGGACGTATATTTCCAAGGAATGGGCGTTGTGGTTAGTATCACCACTGTTCTCAGTGGTCTCAGCTATTTACTAAACACCCGTGCCGTGAAATTCTTGAAATAGACTAGTCATTGAGACTCATCTGCTATTCTAATGACTCAAATGACGAAAGTACCCCAACAACTTAGGGTCATCATACATAATCAATAGCGAGAGTAAAACTTTGTTCTTGCTGGTTCCAAAAGCCTGAACCATCAAAATACTGAATATAAGAAGTAATTTCTTTAGTGTTTCCAGCCGTACACATCGGAAATAGTCATCTTTCAAATGGTTCAAATCATTTAAACGGGGCTTATTTTTGAGAACAATTCGCTTGATGGAAATGGATTGTAGCGAAGGATCCCCCTTAGAATTCTGAACTATCTTGAATATATTCGAAAGGGCGATTTCAAGTATTCTTCTCTTCATGAACCTCGCTTTCTTGGTGCCTTCTCCTCCCACTAGTTTGTAAAGTACTTGGTATACCTTTTTCAACGAGACAAGCTTGAAAAGTACGAAGTCAATCCTATCGGAATCGTTATGAAGGGCCTTGATCACGCATTCGTTGAGAACAATTAGGTCAGTGACTCTTATCACCGGGTTTTCTTCAATGGACTTGGCCAACTTGTTCGTGGTGATTTTCACTTGCTTCCATACTTCTGTTCGCTCGGTACATTGAAGTAGCTGCTTAAATGCACGAAGGAGGAACTCAAAGTCGGTTGACTCAAGGGAAAGAACATAAGGCATTTCATTTGGGCCCTTCAAGTCTTTCCGTGAAGTTTCTGTGGTGTTGTTGTCATGCTGTCGAAGATCTTCGAGGATTGAAATTGCCAATGCTAAGGTCAGAAAAAGTTGATTCCAATTCAAAAGGTTCAAATGAAATACTTACTGGAATAGTCGGTGTATCTTGCGTTGGATTGCTTTAGATGAATCAAGGCTATAGCTAGTGGAAGAAAAAGGCTCATGGAATTTACAAAGTTGGCTGCAAAAATGGACACATGGACAAAAATAACTTAAAATTGTCGCTGTAAATAGAAGATTGGAACCTTGAAGTCATAAAATATTACTATTAATTAGTTATTAAGGAGGAGCTATTGTCTTTTAAATAGAGGGCAATTCCTGAGTCAATCACACAGAAGCAAATGTGATGAAGGTCTGACCAAAGGAATGAGATTATTAATGTTGAATCAACATGTCCAGCATGCATGTTTTCTTTAGCGGGTGATAGCAAGAAATGGCAGTGGGTCTATTTACAAGGGCCATTGCTAATGGGAGACTTGGTCAGGTCTCTTTCTCCCGCATCCTGGTCCATATCCTTCTCCTGACGAAGTTTCCAGTGTAATATTTTCCTTTCCAATGGCGGTCATTCACAGCTTCATTGAAGAGCAAATTGGAATATATCCAGCCTTGATCATCCACATCGTTGTACATCAACACGTACCATGTTTCCCAGGACCATTTCCAATCCAAATCCGGCAAAGGGTAGTTGACAATCGAGTTTTCCGAGAGAACAATCGGCTTTTCAGCAATCAGCTGGTAATTGGGAGGGTCGAGGATGGGCAAGAGTGTCTTATTGGAAAAGAGCGGGATGCCAAAGAACTTCATTCCTCTTTGGTTCTCGATCACGAAATCAAAATACAAGCCCAAGTGTTCGACGGATTCATTGAACTCCTTCAAAACCTTGAAGATGTGCGAGAGTTTGCGCTGGAAATGGTGATGTGCCATCAACCGCACATTGAGCTGCTGGATCAACCGCACATACACGAGCTCCTTGTCGAAACCAGAGTGCTTAGACGGTCCATTAGACGGTCCATGTGCAGCCATCTTCGAGGACGGCTGGCGGCTATGGTTTCCTGTCCATATTTGTGGATGTTACATGTGTCACGTGGGGTACGGAAATAGAAACACAGGATTAGGAGGTGGTGCGGAGTTTAGCCCATGTGCGCTTCAATTCCACCTCCCAGCTGGAACACTTCCTACACTAGGTTATGAGGGCACCGTGGCCACGGCCCGGGCGCAGTGTCGTCGAGTTGTGCAGCCAGAGGAATGTCTTTCGAACCCCAGCTACAGTCAGGCCCCACTACGTCCCGTCACGTGTACATAATTCCGGATTGTCTCAGCAATACAACCAGGATGTGGAACGAGTTATTTTTTGTGTGCGCTTTCAAGACATCAAAGGAAAATACCCGACCCATCCTCACCCCATTATGGGACCGCTCCCGGGGCGGACACAACCCATGGCACGGATGCAATTTCGGCCCGTGGGATGTAAAGCCTTACTAATTCCGGGGACTGTCGAGACAGCCAATATGTCCGATTACGCCTTGTGTCCGGACGTCCTCAAACCAGAAGCCCGAATTTGTTAGGCAAAGCCTCCTGCCTGGCGATTCAGGACACATTTACCGACCATTCGGGGTACCTTTAGCCGTCCTTCTGCACAAAATCCCTGGCCTGGGGCCAGAAACAGAAAACGCAGAAACGGTAGCCCAAGCGAAGTTCTGGGTTGTATTTTTGGTGGTGGTGGAGGTAGTGGTGTTGTTTAAGGAGTACGATTTTCTGTACCCAGAAATATCTCTTCGGGGATTTGCAACTTTGCTCACACACACGCCGCCTTGGGGGACTTTAGCACTTGGTGCCGGATGTGGCTGGAATCTTGACCCGCATGATTTCAACCAGGTCTCATTTTCACGTAGTCTTCATCCTTGATGAATTAGCCCCTCGTCCAAGTCGTTTCTCGTTAAAAATTGTTTCTTCTTGGACTGTACAAAGCAAGGATATGCCTTTAGTTCCACCCTCGCTCAAAAAAATTGAACATAGCATTTTCTACCTACTACATTTATTGCCATCTTCTACAGGGACGGAGTGACGGTACATAGAGCCTCCGGTAAACATTGCACTACTTTACAGAAGCACAAAGCTTGCGATATTTTTTTGGAAAATTGGCTGATAGTTCAAACGAAGTTTCAAGTATATTACTAATTCAGAGGCCTCTATGTCGAAAGACACGGTGATGAATCTTGCAGGAGAAGCCGGTAGTGGCAGTTCCACGTCAACAGGTTCAACTGGCAACTCCAACTCTCATACTTCATCTTCTTCTACTACAACGGCTTCTACTTCAGCCATAGCTGCCTCCAGCACCACCACCAACACTGCCAGCAACGGACACCACCACGAAACTATGAGCTTCTCCAACTTCCAGTCGTCGTTCCCTTTCCATAATCCCTTCGACATCAGCTCCTATCCCATCACCAACCCTCCGCTCTTGGACTCCACCATGATGTTTCCTTATTACTCCAGTGATGGGGTGCCCAGAAGACGGAGAATCTCCATTTCCAACGGACAGATTGGTCAAATTATCAACCACGAAGCCTTTTTTGAAAACGAACTCAACGGACTAGACGACTTCCCTTCTCCTAACTATCAAGTACACCACCACGGACATGTGCAATCTCAAAACCAGTCCATTTCCAACTCACAGCAAGTGCAAAATGTGAATGCCCAAAGAGCGGGCGCCTCCCACTCACACACACAGGCGTCTGTCCCTGTCCAACAGCACACTTTGCAGCAGTCCCAGAACATTCCAGCGCTGGTTCCACAGCTTGCCCAACCAACCACCCAAACTGCTTCTATCAATGGACAAATGAGCAATTTTAACAACCAAATGGTAATGAACAACTTCCCTGTTGTCGGGCAAAACGCAAATGCCAATGTGTTGACACAGCGTGTTGTTAGTCAACACGTTGAACCAAGATTTCCTCCTCAAAACCAAGTCCCAGCCCCAGTTTCTCAAGAGATTCTTGATCCACACGATCCTAAATATGTTAAAAGAAGTCCATCTTCTATTAACCTACTCGGTGGTGGAATAACGGACAATGTGGTTTCAAATAACGTTGCTCCAATCCAGCCTGAGGTGGATCCTATTAGTTCTGTTGATACCTCACTTTCTGACGCTGCAGGTGTGCCACCTCCCAATCACCAGTTGATTTACAATAACGAGGTCATTTACAACCCAAATAATGGACCTATACCAGGAACGGCTGCATGGAAAAAGGAGCGTTTGTTAGAGAGAAACAGAATCGCTGCTTCCAAGTGCAGACAGAGAAAGAAACAGGCCCAACTCCAATTACAAAGCAACATCTCTAAGTTCGAGCAGAAGCTCGAAGAATCCCAACGTCAAGTCATAATTTGTGGTAAGTACATTGAAATGGTCAACAGTCAATTAGAAGAGTATTTCACCAAGGGTGATCCAGCTAGTTTAGAACCATTGAAGAAGTTCACCAAAATCAGGACAGCGGAAGACATAGAAGATTTTAATGAACTTCATGGGTTGAGCGAGTTACGTATCAACTAGATTCTTTTTATTGGTGGGAGACTGTATTAATAGAATTATAGGGGGAGGGGGATGAGTGAGGTTCTGGGGTTAATTCTCAACAAGCTACCTTTGATGTGTTACAATAACCGGCTGGCGTTTTCACTACTGCCCTTAGTTGTGCTGTATTTTCCAAACGGAAACCAAGGGAATGAACGTAAGCTAGGGCCATTTTCTTGTTAACAGCAAGCGAGGCTCTCGCTTCTTTTATTCAGTTTGGTATCCTTTGCATTAACATTACTTGGGTAAACCATGTTTTATTTCTGACCTACAGCTTCCTGTGGCAGGAAGCTGGGTCAACTTTTCATTTTTGGCCTGATTTTAAAGGAATATAGAGTTTTAATATATTGTATTGATTCCAATGTTACAATGAAACATAGACCTGTTCTGAAAATGTCTGCTGTCTGAACGAGTTCGGATTATTCAGACCTTAAGCTGTCGGGAAAACCTTCAAGGAGCGCCTTTGACATATTACTGCATCGAGAGCTAAAGCCTTCGGAAATGAAACATTCTTTACATGAAAATATGGCTCGTTCGATGAATTACATCGCTTTAGATCTAACCTACTGTCATGCTTAGATGACATACAGGATGGCATTAAAGTTCTGTGATGTACTTGTCGAGAAATTCATAGTTTGGCAGCTCTTGTTGAGAAAGAGGCTTTATGCGGACACTCGAATCTTGAAAATGTCTGCCCTGGCACAAAAAATAAAACAAAAAAAACAATATATTTTGCATGTTGACTCCGCTAATCAACTTGTTCAAGCTGTGCATGTGTTTCATTTATGCGGAGAAAGAGCGGAGCAAAATTAGTACATGCACTACCCTAGTCAGTTGGCAACACATCTGGCCACATAAACAAGCTCACTACGGAAGGTAAGGATAAAATCTGATTATAAGGCTTTACTGTGCATATCTCTGGCGTAGGGATAGCAACTTTTAGGAAAGCTAAGCCACTGTGGCTCCATCCCCTCATCTGACATGTTTCTCATTTGATGACTAACACAAAGCTGGAAATGCAACTTTATACGGTCTTTTTGAGGTGCAACAGGAGGTGATATTTTTATCTGTCCAGAAAAATGTCTGTAAGCTGAACTTGGGCTCAAGATGACAATACCTCCGAAAGATGTGACACGAGCGGCTCTACCACATATTCGACGCTCTTTTGACAAGACTTTAGTTGCAGATCCCTCATCACACAGGTTCTAGATAGTAATGTTTTCTATACCACTACTGGAAATAGTTGAAAACATCTTATGGGGATTTGAAATTTCCTTATTACAATCATAAGCGCAACTCTATATTTATTGTCTAAACTAACCCACTTGTCAAAGCCAACTCATAAAATATTCTATTATTGTTTTCTTTGGTCCCTATATTTATGCTTCTTGACGTACGATCTAAAAAGTTAAGTACCGGAATAAAGGATACAAAAGGAAATATAGAATTCTTCCTCGCTTGTAAATCGCTACTCAATCAGGGAAGTGATAACGAATACTCGAGGAGGTTCTTATTGTCTACATGTTGAAAGAAGGTATTTGACGGTATCATATTTGAAAGATACACACGCAAACTGCTTGATTTGGAAAGAACTAAAGACCGTAAGAAAGTTTAAGTTGTTTAGCTTGAGGCTTGCTAATAGCGTTCAAGAATTTGGTCAATATTAAATACATTGGAAGCATACCTTCCAATAACTCTAATAATACACAAGATAACCAATATATGGTCCGAGAACTTGACACGAAGATGTTCAATAAATAAGTGGTCGTAAAGTTGAAAAGAAATAAGTATCCTTTACTACCATTGGCTATCCTTCGAAATTCAACAATTCAGATGTAGCGACTTCAGTCAATTCGAACTTTGGTAACCATAGTTACCGGAACTGGTCGCTGCGGAACTTCCTGCTGCAGCTGCAGCTGCAACACCAGCATCTTCTGAATTTACACTCATGGTTCCACCACTCCCGGAAATACTGGTAGAAACACTTGTCATAGGATATGACGGAGCCAAGTAAAAGTGATGGTGACCTGGACCCAAATTCGAATGGTTTGATGCACCACCAGATGAACTCGACACCGGATGATAAACATGGTTGGGGGGTCCGCCTATAGTTGAGCCGCTTTCATTTTCGTTTGGGGCAATTGGAGGTGGTGGAGCATTAATATACGAACTAGTAGAACCAATGGGCGGGTTTGTTGTGAACCATCCCCCATTGGAACCATTACCAGTACTCCCACTTATGCTATTACCAACAGCACTTGAACTGTTGCTGCGAAAACTCTTTTTAGAAGTCATACCAGGAGTACCACTAAAACTATTAGAGGCAGACCCGCCGTGAGGAGGTACATGACTTCCGATGGAACTGACTGAGCCATTGGAGACACCACTCATAGAATATTGGTCACTAGCTGCAGAAATAGACCCAATGTGATACTGTTGCTGCAATTGCTGCTGAGTTCCTTGTTGAGATTGCTGTTGATTTTGAGGATGAACATGTAAGGGTGGCTGTTGAGGTGGTGGTGGTGCTTGAACTTGTTGGGATTGTGATTGAGTTTGCAGCTGTGATTGGGGTTGTTGAGGAGGTGGTCGCTGTTGAGGAGGTGGTGCCGAAGGTTGTGATTGTGGTTGTTGCGTAGGTGGAAGTGGCTGCCCATGTTGGTTTGGATAAATCTGTTGTTGATAATGTTGTGGAAATGGTGGGAAAAATGTATTCGAAGAGTTATTTGAAGCAATTACGTTTGGGTCATGTTGCGCAGTCAATTGAGGTTGGCCAAATCCTGGATGAAATTGCTGGGGGCCACCCATGTTG
This sequence comes from Suhomyces bokatorum, assembly GCA_030568615.1. Classification (NCBI taxonomy): domain Eukaryota; kingdom Fungi; phylum Ascomycota; class Pichiomycetes; order Serinales; family Debaryomycetaceae; genus Suhomyces; species Suhomyces bokatorum. The sequence continues at coordinate 20,497 of JAJMGI010000028.1, read as the reverse complement.
AACATTGGTACTGCAGCTCCGCTTGTAGAGTTTGGAGCAGAGCCACCATTTAATCCACCTGCACCAGTGACTTGTACTGAATTCTGATTTCCAAGTGAAAAACTCGATTGGTGTGGGGCCCCTGTAAAAGGATTAATAAATGTAAATTCGTTCGAATTAACAACCGAATTAGCTCCTTGATCTTCCTCTCGCTTGATAGTGCTGTTAGCTGCATTAGCATATTGGGGGAAATCTACCCCGACACCTTGATGTAATGCAGGTTGTTGTCCTTGTTGTGTTTGTTGTGTTTGTTGTGCGATCGGTGACATATACTGTTGATTTGTCGCAACATGTGCTGGGGGATGTGAATTATGGCGGTTGAAACCAGCTGGCAAACTTTCTGCAAGTGCGCCATTCAGCGACTGGGAAGAATACTTTTGAGAAATGTACAGCATATGTTGTGGTGGGAGGATTTGATGCTGTTGTTGATGGTGCAATTGCTGTTGATGGTGCTGGGGTTGGGACAGTTGGGGTTGATGTTGATTAGGGGGACCCATTGTCGGAGGCTGTTGGGGTTGTTGCTGTAAAAGTGACATATTTTGTAGTTGGTAATTAGTATCCAAGAAGTAGTACGCTTCATCTTCAATTGGAATTTTTCCTCCCAATGACGAATCTTTTACTGAATTCCAAAGGGCAGCTGAAATTGTCGAATCTTTCAAGTCGCTTTTTGATGGTCTTTGCAATTTGCCGTTGAGTACGTCATCAGCGTTATAGTAACTAATCAAATGAATAGTTTGCTTGGCCTCTCTTTTGTCTATGTGAAGATCTTTGGTAGTAGTTGTCAAGCTTAATGTCTTTTTAATTAATCCTTGATCCTTAAATACGTAGGACGTGAGTAATGTTCCTACTAAATTTTTGTTTTGGGGGTCTGAGGGGTTTTCCTTCTGCTGTAAAAGTTGTTGCGCATGAGGAATTGAAGGCTTTGATTTTGAATTTGATGGGGATTCTAATGGATCTTGGTTGACACTAATCTTTCTCTTTTTCTTCTTCTTGTCATCCTTTTCGCTTAATGAATGCTTATCGAGTTCTCGGTATACTAAGAAGCGACCTAGGATTCTGGATGGGGACCAAGCAATACCGTCAGTCCAACGTTTGATGCCTGAATGCTCTTCAATAAATACGAATACATTACCTGACTTTATGAGGTTAGGACGTTCTCGTTCGTGGGGCCGCCTAGGGACCAACTCCAACTGCCTGTCCACAATCTCCTGTATAATTAAAAGCGCATCTTTGGTGGAACCGACATACCCGTAGTATGTGGGGTACAACTTCGAAGTTGACATTACGCTTCGCTTATGGAAGGGGGATCCAATGGTAAATCCTCCCTTGATTAATTAATCCAGGCAATGGTTTTGGAGTATAAGTAAACAAACTCAAATTGATTTCAGAATTTCACTTTATTGGATACTGGGAATTGTGGACTTCTCACTAGAATTCAAAATCCCCCAAACTAGCTTTGAAATAGGCCACACCCTGAATTATGTTGGTTCAATGTGGTTCTCAGCCCAAAACACAGATGAGTTGATTTGGAGTTCTGAAGTCAAAGGAAGAAAACACGGATGGTTCGGAATTGACTTCAATTAGATGCTGGCGGATATCTCTCTAGAAGACAGCTATTTCGACACACCTTTCGTCCTTACCAATTAACACGAAGCAAAGGTCAGAAAACTTAATCTCTTGCTCAACCAAAGCTCGACCTCTCGATGACCACGTACGTATTAACTTCAGTTAATTCCAGGTTTTGCAAACTCTACTATGTCTAAAGTTAAGATTGGATAAAAGACAAATTTGGCACGACTAGTCCACTATATAAGGAATTTGCGTTGTCTGCTGTAAAGGTATTATAGTGTATCGATAGCGAGGCGGTAGCATTAATAGACGCAGACAGACAAAGACAGGCAGATAGACAGACAAAGAACAAAAGGGTTAGAAGAATTTTTTAACAAAAGTGAGGGTCCCCCGGGTTTCCGGCAATGTCAGTAAACCCGAAAATATGCAATACTCCCAATGCAGGCATATATGTCAGTATATCCTTCTACGGAAATCGTCTACGTTGTAGGTCCCGGGCAGGAACCACTGACTTCTTGGAGTCGTTAGGTTCTTGAACTCTCTCAATGTTATTCAACAGAACTGTAAATATTCTCTATGAAAATGTATGGTTCGCATTACGCATGCAGATTGCAGTAAGTCACACATGGCGTTAAAAATATTTTTGAACCTCCAGAAAATTTGAGTGCTGACTTCGAGTATGTGATAGACCCTCATAGTCATTTGTTCGATGAGTTTTAAAGTTTAATAGGCATCAAGCCTCGTGCAATAATACAATCTACATAGACATGATTCAAACGCTTGCATAGGCTTGGAGCATGACAATGCGAAGGCTCGGATATGCCCTTTTCCAAGGGAAGGTTCTGTCCAGCGGCGACGGCAAAAGGAAATTGATAAACTGACATGCACTGCGGTTATTTGCGTGACTCCCTCTATTGCCATGAGGTACACACACTTCTGTATCAATTGGGAAATATCCGAGGTTCATAACTCAGAGTGCCAATCTTAGACCAGTGTTTATACCCCTGCCACATTTTCTATTCAGCTGTAATCTTTCACCTCAAAAAGTGCCCAAACAATATTAAGTTCTGTGTCCATCCTTTGTGTAGAATCGAATTGGATACCGAATAGCATTCTGTGCTTAAATCATGCGATATAGACGCTCATATACCATTTATGCACACTTCCGGGCAAAGCTTTGAAAGAGTGATGCGTTTCTGAGCGTTAGTTCAAACTGTAGTTGCAGAAGTCAATTCAGTCAACTCTATTGTATATTTGACCGACCTATCATTTCTATTGTGTGTACCTGGTACTCTGCATAAGTTAATATTCTTGATTATGACTAGTGCGTATGCGAGTTTGAGTACAAGGGTACATGCGCTTTTCCTAGCCTAAAGTTTTCACATTCAAATTACGAGACTTACATTGACAACTAAAGTGTATCTACAGCTTCCCCCTTTTTTCCTGCATGGTCGGTATAAAGCGCGGTGAAGGTTACTGAAGTTGAGGTTGACAAGTTATTGTTGTTTTTTCCCTTTGGAGCCCTTGTCGCACGAAATGACCCTCGGATATCTTGACATTATCCAAACATATTTTGAAGTTGAGGACGAAAGGCAAATGTCTCACAACTTTAACGAAGTCCCACAGTTACATCGATTTGTTCTATTTTCAAGGGATGAAAAATAAGAATTCGCGTACGGTATTATTACTGAAAGTACCCTAGGTTATTATGTAGGCAATACTGATCATGCCACACAAGTCGATTACAAGAGTCGTATTTGTACAGCTCTCTTAAAGTTCCTCCAAAAAATATTGTTCTTTCGCATCGGTCGAGACCTCTGCATGAACGATCCTCAAAGTATAAATTTTAATGTTGCGATAATTAGAATAGAAGAAACTCACGCACTCATAAGTCGGTGGGGAAATTCCAAACAATAACGATGAGTTTCTGGAAGAATTCCCTATCCTAACTACCCCTTGAGGTTCAAAGAAATGATCCACGTCCAGGCAATATTTATGTCTCAATTTCCATTTATTTGAAAAATTCTCAAATTTGTAGATGAACAGACAAAACTAAGGTTTATAGCTAAATGCCAAAAACCTTTTGCTAGACGTGCAACTTTGGAGGTAAACGATACTCAGGGTTCTATAATAGCTAAAGCAACTACTGTTTTCGACCAAACAACCAAAAATGGACTGGTCTTTATGTTGATTTAATGTTGATAAATCGTTTAGTTGGTTTTCAGTAACTTCCTCGAAAGTGAAACAGGTCAAAGAGAGAATTTGGGCATACTCTGTTTGGCACATTGTTGCCAAAAACAAGCATGTATTGTATCAAGGACCTCCAAGGACAAGGTCTAAGTTCACATGTGAGATCTGGATCGTTTCATGCTGGAAAAAGGCGTTATGGCTTGACCTTAACTATGCAAGGCTTGTTAGCCGTGATTGTCTCTTGTCTACGTATCTCAACTCATTTGGAAACTTGATGATGTACATGCTAAGACGTTATCTCGAGGAAGATAAGATATTTCTCTAACATATCCACGAAACTCCTATTCGGGTAGGTATCGCCTCGAAAATTCTCGGTAATCAAAGCCCCTTGCACATTCATCAAACGAGGGGCAGGGGCAATATTGGGCCAAGAATTTGCCAGGTAGCCACACATCCGGTTCCGTTGCGGAGCTTCCTACTATATCGCGTGGACTGATCCACGGTGGGAACAATCTGTGCCGACGGGTGATCACATTGTGCCACCTAATGATCCGGCCCATCTTGCTTTTGTGAGCACTAATGCACATCAGATGTCCGCCTTAGTTACTTCAAAACTGCTCAGATGACGAGACGAGGATCTAATCGGGAACGGCCAACCCCCCTTTATTCGATCGGATTGCTCAAAGTTCCCACCAGCATCGATCAGGTGGTGGTGGCAAAGAAGACGGCCAGCAATGACCGCAAATATCAACTGTAGAAGCAACAACACATCCGCTAGTTTCGCCACAAAAATGTGGCCCCACCCCCACCTCCCCTCCATCCCTCACACAGCCCCACAATAAGATCCACACGATAACAAAATCATGTACGATAAGTGTGCTCCGAAGCACAAGATATATTAATGAGAAACATTCTTTGTAGTTATTGTCACAGTGCCGTGTATCCGTGTGTACCTATTGTCTGGCGATTTCTGATTGGTGATATGATTTCTTGCCTTGTTGTATTGTAGATCGACCCCACAACAATATCGCATCCCCCCTATTTAACTCTCGAGATCACATCACATCAGTTCCAACCACGTTACATTTCTTATTTGCAAGCAGGGAGCTGAGTCAAATATCACGTTCGACTTAAATCGTTAATGATTATATATGTTGGTAGCCCCCCTTTAAAATACCATTCCACATCGCAGGCAGCAACGTTATTTAATATCCCATCTCATCTAATTTTGAGACATCCTTGAACATCAAATAGTCAAAGCTTATCTAACCCCATACTTCAAAGCAGCTTTGACGTTGCAATTATGACCGAGTTCATCGACTACAGAGCACATCTACCTCCGTACCGGTCACTACTAAGTCCACATGCTCAATACGATTATCGAACTCACTCCCTAGTTCCCCTTAGTCAAAATGAGTTCAGCAGCTTTGGTCAAAGTACCGTGGCGGTTTCCAACAAGAGCATTAAACAGAGCAAGACTGGATCGTTCAAGATGAAGTACAAGTCCTTATTAAGTGATGTCAGCAAGACACTCTCAATCCGACTTAGCAATCCTTACCTTCTCGGGTCATCTCAAAATTCTGCATCGGGTGGTAATAGTATTCTGCAAAATGGAACTAGTAATATTGTCAAAGACTCATTGAACGCTTTTCCGCCACGACAATTTAAGAACCTTCCAGTGGAGATCATTGACTTTATTTTTTTTCTAGTCGACGACAAGGTCGATTATAAGAATTGCATGTTCACTAGCAAATTGTTTTACACCTTTGCTAAACCATATTACTATCAACAATTGAGTTTCACTTCAACTTTCCGATTTGCACAGTTTATTACTTACTTAAGATTGAATTCAGAAGTGGGCAAATTTGTTAAATCAATTGATTTATCTGGAATTCAACCAGGTTATATCGAAGAACAAGATGAAAATAGGGAAACCGATGAAAACGATCCAGCTGGTCTTGGAGAAAGTGAATCAGATGGTGTGGATGCATTTGTGTCTGACAAAATTCTCGCTGGATGGCGAGATTGGAAATTCAAGAACAACCACCTATATTCAGTGCATCACTCATCTTCAGTCAGCTTGACTAAGATATCTTCCAATTCACAATTTCTGGTTTCTTCTACAAAATCAGTAACTTCAAGTAAGTATTCGAATACAACCAAGAGATTATCCAAACCGTTCAGATATTTCAGAGAAAGAAAAAGAAGACATTCATTGAACGGATCAGAGACCCTGAAATCGAAAAAGCTTGCAGTACAAGGAAACATTCACGGCGAAGACCATGAAAGGTTATCCCTACAAACTAATATCAATTCTCCAGAACATCCAACAATGAATAAATTCTTATTGAATTATGCCTGTTCTAAAGATGTTCCTGTTGGATATGTATTGCATCTTATTAATTTGTGTCCCAACATCGATACTCTAAACTTGGGAAATCTCTCGTTGTCAATTGATTACGAAATTAGCCGTGCCGCCATATACAAATACCAGAATTTTGATTTGATGAATAATTACCCCAAGGATTTAGTACGCAAAATTGACGACTTGATTACTTTCGATGATGTGGAGGAGAAATTGAATTACGAAGGCAGTATTTTCAGCCACAGTTTTGGAGGAAGTAATAATGTTGAAAACATCAGTCTTCACAATACAAACGGGAATTCAAGTTCGTCAATAAGAAACAATCTAGTGGGAGGATTCAAATCACTTCAACAGCCTGGTTCATCTGCATCTTCAGTTTACTCCTTGAGTACTTTTGCAAAGCCAATTTTAAAATACAACAGTTTGTTGCCTCCCTTACCACAAACAGTTAAAGATATTTCCTATCTTAATAAAGGTGATGGAAAAGTTTACTTGAGTGATTTAAACTTGAAATCAATCAACAACAATTATTTAAGAAAAGTAAATGAGGATGAAATTTTGACAACTATTCTCAAAGCACATGGTACCAACGACCGCAGGACGGGTTGTTACTCACCACATCTCAATTGCCAAGCAAATTTGCGTTATCTTAACTTGTCATCTATGATTTGGATTAATAAAAAGATGGTTGAAAGATTGTTAAAGTCGTTATTATGTCATGAAGATCCAGAATCTTCTTCAATATCAGTAAGAGATACAGGAGATGATTCATCTAGCAATATGATAGTTCCAATACTCAAGAAACAGGATTTCATAATTGATTTCACCGATTCTGGAATGTACAAAAGTTTACAGTGGGCTAGTTTGATTGATTTGAACTCTACAGATGGGTGCATACTAGCCGAAAAGATAATACGGAATGAGCTTTATGAACCAAATGAAGCGTTTGCACGGGCAGAAAGGTTAAGAAGAGGAAGAATGGGAGAGAATTACTTAGCATAATACACGCAATTCTGAAAAAAAAAAATGTACCAGACATCAGGTCATCACCATTTCATGGGTCTTCCAGGCCAATAATGGCGGAGACCTCCAACAGCGATGGTTTTAAAGCTGGATCAAGGTAATGGCAAGCATTGCATTGATAGTTTCTCTTGGAAAATCATCAAGCTTTACCCCTGGAGCACATGTTAACGCTCGCTTGTAGAATAAAGTTGGATAAAAGTCCTATTGATGGAAAAACCTCGCGCGAAACAGTTTGTTATATAGAAAATTTCAGTCCGGGTAACTTTGCAAGTTCACAATTAACAGGGGGTTCATCCGTGATAAGTAGATTAGTGAACAAGTACCTCAAAGTCTTTGCCATGTCTGATCTTGCAGCGCAGTTGTCCGCATTCAAGAATAAGATTAAGAGTGGTCCATCAGTCACTGTGGCCAGGCGCCCCGTTGGACCAGTCTCGAAGTCAAGTGGTCCCTTCATAAACAAGTCAAGAAATGAAAGTGGACCCGTCAAACGACCAGGGGCAACCGACTCAATTACAGAAGCTATCAAAAGACAAAAGGTTGCAATGGGAGAGATTTCGGGCTCCCACTTGTCCACACAGTTGCATTTAGCAGTCGAGTTTATCAAACAACATGATCATCCAGTATCTCTTTCAAAGCTACAAAACTATATGTCATTCGATGTTAGCCAAAATCTACTCCCGCTTTTGAAGGAGATAGATCGTATCAAGTATGATCCAGAAAATAAGACCTTAGAATATGTTTCTTTGCATAATATTAGTAATTCGACTGATTTACTCAACTATTTATGGCCCCAGCCTACATTTAAAGGAACTTCGGTGAAGGAATTAAAAGATGGTTGGAGTGGCTGTCTTGCTTCTATTACAGAACTAGAAGCCGAGAACAAAATCTTGGTGTTGCGAAACAAGAAAGAGAATGCACCCAGACTTATCTGGGCCAACTTAGGCGGTCCTTTAGACACAGTTGACGACGAATTTCAAGACATGTGGAGTAAAGTTAAACTCCCAGATAATTTATACCAAGCATTAATTGATCAGAATCTAAAGCCAACAGGAGCTGATCCAAACTTATTAATTAAAAAGCCTCAACAACAAGAAAAGAAGCAAAAGAAAGCTAGAAGAGGAAAGATTACAAACACGCACATGAAGGGTATTTTGAAAGACTATTCTCAATTGGTTTGAAATATTCATCCATCCATAACAAATTCTGAATTCTGAAAACGACTTTATGTAGTTGAAATAGAACCCAATAGAGTAAAATTGAGACTAGGAAAAATTTCGTACCGCATTTCTCAGATGTTCAACTTTTCTTTGATCGAGAACAAGACTTTACAGACAAAGATCTTAACAACAAAAATGTCAGGTATGTACACTGGATAGATCAAGAATTGAATATTTCCGGATTATTATGATGGGTGAACCATGTTCCACTTGTTGTGTTAGATTAATCTGAACTCATTCGAATGTGTGAGGCGTATTCTGAGGACGAAAACTAACATGGAAGTTGATTTTAATACGGTTGCCAACGAATTCTGCAAATTCTATTACCAACAGTTCGATTCGGACAGAACTCAATTGGGTAACTTGTACAGGGAGCAGTCAATGTTGACATTTGAAACTTCACAATTGCAAGGTGCTAAAGATATCGTTGAGAAGTTGGTCTCTTTGCCATTCCAAAAGGTGGCTCACCGTATCTCTACTCTTGATGCGCAACCTGCTTCTCCTAACGGTGATATCTTAGTCATGGTAACCGGTGAATTGTTGATTGATGAAGAACAAAACGCCCAACGTTACTCTCAAGTTTTCCACTTGATTCCAGATGGAAACTCCTACTACGTTTTCAATGATATTTTTAGACTTAACTACTCTTAATAAGCTAATATACTCAAGTTTCTGAGCTATTTGTCGACTAGTTCTTGTTAATACATTCGAATAATTCTTGCATAATCTTTACACACCTATCACCCCTTAAATTTTATATTCCGCACTACTTTTCTGATAGAGTCCACACGTATTGACTAATTGAACTTGTGCATCAATCATGCTGGACATTACCCCAATTGTGCCCAAGAGGCCAAATAAACACGGAAAGGCCACAACCGACGCACATATCCAACCTGCTAAACAAGCTCAATTAGATGCAAGCATTGAACAAAGTACTTCACAGGTGAAAAAGGTTGAAATTGACGATTTAAACTCTAGTTCTGACCTCAAAACCTCAACCGAAAATGCATTACCACAAGTACCAACTAGGCCAATTAAGAGAAAACCCACCAAATCTGATTCTCCGAAGGAGGAATCAAATTTGCCCGACATTCTGAGCACAGGTACATTTACCAATGATGAAGAACCCCCAAAAAGTTTAGTCGACACTAAACTCAATTCTGAGATTGAATCCGACAAGGATGCAGATACGTCTGGGGACGGAGAAAAAACTCCCGGAAATTCAAATACCAAGATCAGCTTTAAACATAGCGATGATGAATCTCAAGATCGTTCTGTTGATGATTTCTTCAGTGACGATGCTGAGACTGTGATGCAAGAGAAAGAGGATCAAGGGGAAGCAGCATTTGATGAGGATGAAGCAGAAGTACGTTCCAGAATGGATTCGTCCATTGACGTACCTCAAAAGGAAATCTCTTTGGATGAAACTGCTTCGGAGCCAGTTCAAAATAAACCAGAAGAACAAGCATCAACAGAGAAATGTATTGGCCAAAAAGAAAATGATGAAGACCAAAATTCTTCTCAAGTGGAAAAACACGAACATCCTAACGATTCAATAGTGAGCAGAGAAGTAAATGCTACAACACCCGTTGAAAAGTCACCTAGACACATCAATTCACCAGAAGCTTCAAAGTTCAAAAATGCGGGCGAAGATAATATTTTATCTGCAAAATCAGAAAAGAACGCTCTAATTGAGCTGGAATTGGATGTTCAAACTGTAGAACCAAAACATCTGAACCCAGAAAAGAAAATTGAGGAGTCAAACGTTATTCATCAGTCACCCGAAGCTGCCTCCGATGACTCAGACCTGGTTCACAGCCAATCCAAGAAAGTCCCGACCATTCCAAGTCGACCTACAAAAAAGAAATTAAACTCCGAAGAAAGAATTACTTCAATTGAGGATGAAGCACCCAAAGCGAAGGCCCCTCCTCCTAAGCCTAAAAAGTTATCTTCAAAAATAGCGGCCTTTCAACAAATGCTTCAGGAATCCTCGCCAATTTCAAATTCTTTTAAACCTGATTCCACTATTACTTCAAGCAAATTGTCTTCAGACAAAAAGCAGATTGCAGCGAGTTTACAGGGAATGTACGGGAAGGGAATTGCGTTGCCTGGTATGGTCAATCCTAATCTTCATAGCATCAAATTAAATGAAAATGTCCCCGAAAAGAGTCAAACTTCTAGTGGACTGGACAATATTCCCATTTCAAGTGAAAGGAGGGCAAAGGGTCCCAAAGGAAAGAGATTGCCAAAATTAATAAGGGAACCTCCTAAAATAGAAAGCGCCATCCGGTTTGACTTGGTCACAGGCGATGTTTGGTCAATTGTCGATCCATTTCCAAAATCTACTCTTGGACTTTCAGGTAATAAAAGGACCGGAATTACGGACAAATCGACAGAACTTGGCAACACAGCAACTATTGCAGAAGCTCCCTTAATTGAGAAAATCCCCGACACAATCCCAGGTAGCATCGACATAGGGGTCAAAGCTACAACACCTGATGATTCTGTTTCACCTGCGAAGCTCGAAGATTTAGAACCTGAATCATCACCACCTAAAAAGATCGACGAGTTAGCTTCTGCATCTGAATTGCCTGTGAAGGTTGAAGGATTAGAATCAGACTCTGAATAACCAGTTGAATTAGATGGTATATAATTCGAATCCAACGCTGAATAACCAATCATTTTACGATCTCTTCATCTCTGATAGACTTTGACGTTTTGCTTTGATTAAACCGTCTTTCGTACTTCACATGCGTAGTCTTGGTCTTTTTATCTTCTTCTGAATCTTGACCTTTCGACTCTTTACTTGGAAGTGGTGCGGAAGAACATGACATTTGATCAAGTAAAGAAGCTTTCAATTGATTCAACTTTAATTGAATAGACTCTTCGCATTCACCAACACTCTCTAGTTCATCACGTAACTCCATACATTTGATTTCAATATTTCTTGCTACTTCTCTTGTGGTTGGACCTTTCAATACACGAATATCGTTAATAGGATTTTCTATTTTACTCTTATGCTTCTGGAATTTCCTTTTCTTGTAATGACCTGAGGATATATCCTTTTGTATACGTTTACCATCCTTTGCAATATTAGTTTGAATGTACCCCGAAGTCCCAGAGCCTCTGGCGCTTTGAAGTCCAATCCCGTTATATGACATCTTGATATTGAAATGCAGATCTTTTCATTTCTTTGATGTGCATTGCACGTGCATGACTTTCTTGAACCAGCAACCTCACAATTTTAACCTAATCAACAAAATTCTTGAAAATCTACAAACTAAAACTTACCAATAATTTATGTCTACGGTATATGTAAGTCCAACTACAAATTAGCTTGCTTTTTTTTTTGAAGATAATTCAAATATATTTGATTTTCTTTATCTCATACTCCTAATTCTATTTGTGCGGTATTGGTCAAGAATTGCAGTATAGAATCGAAAATTGCGGACTAGAACTGAAAATCGCGGACTTAAGAGAAAATCCCCTAAGCATTCTAACACATACAAATGTGGCAACTAGTATCAAGGGTGAAGGTTAGGGTATACCTTGGCATAGCCTTTCTTCTTTCCTTTCTACTAGTGTTTTTGTATGCAAATCTTGATGACTTGAACGACACAATTTTTAGAACAGGTTCTGAAGGTTTCGAGAACATCAATTCAAATGACAACAACAATATCATCATCAACGATAAGCCAACCGTTGGAATCCACAAAGCAAAGGAATCACATGAGTTTTGGAAAGTGATCTTTAACTTGCTCGATAATTCACTGGTTCAAGTTGATGATTTAGAATCTGCAATTCAATACACAGCATCCGAAGATCAAATCAAGGGCTTTACCAGAGATGCATTATTGTCAAGGGCTACTATTCCTCAAAAGGTTTTTGATGAACTTAAATTGAAGCATGGCTTGTTTGTTAAAAATTTACCTAAGAATTTACACACTTCAACTTATAACAAAGGCACAAGAGGAATTGTTGTGGTTGGAGGGGGTAGATACTCTTGGCTAGCGTACTTGTCTATTCTTTCTATCAGAGACGCTGGTTCAGTTCTTCCTGTCGAGGTTGTAATACCGTCATTTGAGGAATTTGAAAGAGAGAGTGAGTTCTGTTCCAAGATACTCCCAGAGTTAAACGCTATCTGCGTGCCACTTGCAGACATTTTGGGAGCAGAAGTTATGATTAAATGGCAAAAGAAGATTAAAAGTTACCAATTTAAGTCCTTAGCAATGTTAGCCTCATCCTTTCAACATGTTTTCTTAATCGATTCAGATAATTTTGTTTTTCAAAAGCCGGAGTCTATTTTTGATAGTGAGTTGTACCAATCATTTGGAATGATAACATGGCCAGACTTTTGGAGTCGTACAATTTCACCAAAATATTATGAAATTGCTGATTGGAAGATTAATGAGCTTCATAGAGTACGATTCAACCGTTTTCCATTACAGGAGACACATAGTGAAAGCGCCAATATAGAAAAGGTAGAATTTGATTCAGTACCATTTCATGATTTTGAAGGGACTGTTCCTGACTTTTCAACAGAATCTGGCCAGATGATGATCAATAAGGAAACACACGCAAGAACATTGCTTCTTTCCCTTTATTACAACGTATATGGGCCAAAGTTATACTACAAGCTTTTTTCATTAGGAGAACAAGGGGAGGGAGACAAAGACACTTTTGTTACAGGGGCAGTTGTTTCCGGAGAAAAGTATTATCAGGTGGCTTCTTCCGTAGAAGCAATTGGATATCTCGATCTGGACGGGCATTTCCAAGGTGTTTCCATGGGACAGAAGGATCCATTGGTTGACTACTCACATTTCCAGCAACTCGTTTTAGGAAATGTGACAGAAAGTACAGATAAGTTGTCAATTGCAGAACAAATAAAGGTGTTCAAGGATTTAGAAACAGAAAAATTTGGTTCTCACAATGGGTTTCCATACTTCGCATTACATTGCAATTACCCCAAATTTGATCCTTTAGATTTGATGTGGAAACCTGAAATTTATGATAAGGAGAATTTGAGACTAAGGTACAGGTTGTTTAACGGCTTTCAAAATAAAGGTTCTTCACCTCAAAACCACGATTTTGAGTTGACTCAATGGAGAAATATGAAGACGGCAATATGTGATAGAAAGCTAAGATTTTCTCATTTCGAAGAATCAAATTTAGAACAGTTATGCCAATTTTTTCACAACCAAGTGGCTTGGCTCTCTGAAAGGTAGCTTGTTTGATTTAATAGATACTACAAAACCTGGAGTCGAAGACATAAATTATCATATATTGGATAAAAACTACAGCAGACATATAAAATTTGTCTAATTATTCAGAGCATAGCCTTAGGCCTTAAGTCTTCACTAATTCCCAATGCAATTAATCTCGAGATTGCCATTGTTGTAATCATTGGATTAGCTCCACTTGCAGTAGGTAAAACACTAGCATCAGCAACGTAAACGTTTTTACACTCGAATAATCTACCTCTCGTGTCGCAAGCACCATAGGAAGGACCCTTGCCAGAAATTCTGCATGTGCTCATCTGATGTGCCGAACCAAGAATACCTCCATATAAGTCAAGGGACCATTTAGCTGAAACGTAATTTTTCCATTTCACGTAATCTTCGTCCTGGATGGTTCTCTCCTCCTTTGGTTTTTTAGACTTGAAGATGTACTTGTGTGGTCCTGCTGGGATAATTTCTTCTGCTCCTTGAATGTACAAAATGTCCGCTGCTACCAACAGACAGTGCACTAAGGCGTTTCTGTCAAATTTGTTAGCTGCATAATCGACCACGAGTGCTTGCGGCTTTGCTGGGTCGTAAGTTACAGATCCAGAAGAAACGTCTCTGTCAAGTATTAACAAGGCACACATACTGTTGAAACGTAAAAGCCTCTTTCTCAATTCATCACTTCCATTCCAGGGTAAAAATGCAGCTTCCAAAGTTGGTGTATGAAGTATAGTTTCAATTTTGGCCCCATGTGCTTTGCCATCTAGATCATCTACTTCAGTACACAAACCAGTCATTATGGAATTTTTGTGAGGTTCCGATTTAACGTCACCGAAATCACCAAAAATGACCAAGCTAGGGTGAAGCTTCAAATTCTTTCCAATATGTTTGTTCGTGAATCCTGACTTCTGCAAAATCACTGGAGTATTTAAGGAGCCACCACTAACAACAAATTTTTTAGGTCCTTTAATCGTAAATGTCACATCAGTTAAGGTATCTCTGCACAATACCGATTCGGCTTTGCCGTTTCTATGGTTCAAACGAACAACTTCAACTTGGTCCATAAAGCGACATCCTTTTTCCAGGGCATTGCGCAACCAAAGAACCTGAGATCCTTGTTTGATTCCATGCTTGCAACCAAGATGACAATGTCCACAACTATGGTTTTCCAGTCCTCCAGTGTTTTGGGCAATCGGCCGAACTGAGTAGCCCAATTTTTTTCCTCCTTCAAGAATCACTTCATTCGAATAGGAATGTTTGATATTTTCTGTAGAGGCTCCCATTTTTTCCCAAACGTAGTCAATACATTTATCATAATCGTCCGAGGCAGCCCAATTAACTCCAAAATCATCGTACCACTCCTTCCGAACCTTGAATGGAGTCTTGATACAAGCGGACCAATTCACCGTGGATCCTCCTCCAAATGTTGAGCCCGCCAACACTAACATCAGCTGATCAGATGATGTTACAGCACCCGAATTTTCATATAACACTCTACCTTCGTATTCATTGAAATTAAATTCAGATTGGTGGAAGTATTTTCCTTTCTCTAAGACCAAGCATGTATGGCCATCATTGGAAAGGGTCTCTGCAACGACTCCTGCACCAGAACCAGAACCAATGATCAAGACCTCTATTTCAGGCATTTCGAGAACATAGCCATCGACACTAGGCTTTGACATCATTTCATATCTGTAAAATTCCTTTGATTGGGCTTCAAACAAGCTGTCTCTGGTGTCTCTACCCGCATATCCAACGGCCGAGTTATGCAAATCTGTAGCTGATCTTACGAATATACCCATAGTCAAAAGATAAAGACTTTTAAATATCTTTCTTTTGGCGAAGACAGGAGAATCACGCCAACTTTTCAATAATTCTTCTCTTTCCAGCATTGTCATGTCTTTAATAGGGTTGAGTGAATTGGTGAATATAGGAGCCGTAACTCTAGACAGTAAAAGAATAGACAATACTCTTAAGTTTCTAGCACTTTGAGATGGTGTACCATTGGAATTGATAGTCTGGAGTGCCCTTTCTGCGAAGCCCTCTATCTTTGAAGGTCTTGAAAAGCTTTTAATGTATTCATCTAGCTTGTCCATGGGAAAATCTTTATCAAGGTAAGGACGGATATCATCTGGGTTTGGTTCATGTACAATTGCATCCATGAGAGGCATCAAAAGTTCAAGGTGTTCTGCTGTCATGACAGCAGGGATTAGTTCTACCATGGTCTTGAGGAATTCGAACGACTACTATGGGTAGTGAGATATGCATATATATAGCACATTATGAAATCATATGATTCAATGGTGATTATAATGAATTATATCCCCACATATCAAACCTCGGATTAGAAAAAGAACTGCGTGTGAAAATAGATGTCAATGATGCACATGGAAATATCTTAAAAATCAGTTCATAAAAAGGTCTAGTTTGCTGACATCCCAGAGCGTGACAATCGAAATTGCCTCTTCAGGAAAAACCGAGAATATGACAAGAAGACTTCACACGGCCAACAATTTCACATCGAGATCCTTCCCCTCATTCTTCGCGCGGATTTTCAGAGACACAAAAAGGTAAAATCTTTTGTATGCACTACTGCCCCAGACTTTGTCAAAATATGATCTAGAAACAATTGGCGTTGGATTGATTAAATCGACTTACTATCATGACATAAATAAACTGGCTCCTTATTACAACGTTAAATCGTATGCGTAATCACAACCAGCGTAATTTTCTACTGTATTCATTCACCAATTACTTAAGGAATGGGATCATAAACTATTTCGATTCAATATGCAAAATAAATGATTTCTAACTGAAGTTGCAAAATATGTTCACTAAGATGACATTTACAATTCGCTTAGTTCCCTTTTTTTTAAGCCCCTCATCCTGCTGAAAAATCCGGTCTCATTCGATACAGTTAATTTAATTCTAAACACGTTCACAAAACTGGTGAATGTCGGACCCTACGACATAATTATATTTTCTGATGGTGTTATGAATTCCTTTCGATGATAAAAAAAGTCAGTCCTGTATGTCGAATTGATTTATCGTTCATTTCGATTTACTACTGTTCTCAATTTTTTTCGAAACGAGTGCGACATTAGTATGAATGATCCCGAAAATTTAAGCTTGTCAAAACGCCAAAAAAAGGAGAACATCTCGACTTCATAAGAATCAACTTTGGACATGATTTACAAAAAGACAAGCTTAACACTATTTGTAAGATTGTATTAAATACTGGTATTTCCCATTATTTGTTCAGGTCCGTCGAATTACATAAATGGGTAATTTGTCAATAAACTTTTGAAGACTACCACATGTATTATATTTGCGTAAGCCTATTAGTTTGAATTTACCGTATCACTTCGCACCAATCTGGTGTCATCAAGGATTGGATTCAAATTCAAAAAGAATAATTTTATGAATAGTTTCCTCAATATAAAGGAGATTCTCATCTTATCTCTTTCAAATATCCTTGTGAGATAGAGAACTAATTTCAGTGGGCAACATAATGAAACAGAAGTATTGGAACCGAGATTAGGATGCGCTGAAACAACTGCATTCCAACTAAGCCATTACTCTCTACAAACCTTAGTGGAACTTGTCTAACTCTGTTTATTCGAAAGATTAAAACAACATTTTGAAATGGGCCCTTTCACCAACTATTTTTGAGTTGTACAAGGAAGCAACCCCGATCATACCAGAAAACGATAGAAACAATCCTATTTATGTAACCAGGGGGCTACCTAATCGGTCGATAGTTTTTCACTCTGATTCTGAGACTATGTCCCAACCCTGAACAAGAGTATTTTGATAATTGGGATGCAAAGAGGCACCAATTGGCAAAATTGAGCCCGATTTGTATTGATCAACGAAGAAGAGTACGAATAATTTCAAACTCTTTACTGACTACATCCTATAAGTTGACTTAAACAAAAACACTGTTAGGTGCATTGAAATCAAACTAGTTGGGAAATATCCAGGTATTTATTACAATCTGACAGATAATGTTAGGCTTGTATTTTTACAAATCATGTCCAAAATTGAAGTATGCGTTTTGAAAAAGTTAATCAGCTTATCATCAGAAGAACCTTACAAACCTTCATGAAATAAGAATATGATTACTCACTTCAGCTAGTCACTTCATGAGAGTGAATGGTATTCTGAAACGAAAAAAAGTAAAGGTGAAAGTTCTTCCTTAATCTACTGCAATTAATTTCCAAATTGGATAAGTCAAGGTTCCCTAAGAACAACAAACCTAATGAACGATTCTAATAACACTGATAAGAAGAATAGGTTTATTTGTAGCTTAGTTAAATATTGATTCTTATCAAAATTGGAATCTAGTAAAACTCAATGCATTCTTAAATAATAAGGTTGAAAAATATATACAAATTATTGCTCTTAAATATTTCATTGAATCATCATAATCGTTGGAACTAAATTGAATTCTAAATTAAGAAAAATATGTGTTAAAATCAATAAAATTCAGGACGATGACTTGTTGCTTACTTAGACTACGGTTTATGGTTGATGCCATCTTTAAGGGAAAAGTCAACAAAGCACCCATACTTCTATACATGTTTAAACTATCATTTTTTCTTTCATTTTTCACTTTGTTAATATTTCGAAAAACAAATAGTATCAAAAATCTTTGGCAGCAATATTTCTAATCATTTTTATTTAACTCTAACAATTGATCCAAAATTCACAAACTCTGTTCGATAGTGTAGCAATTTCATATTCACAACAGCAATAGAGAAACACTCTTTACAGATGGAACATCAAATATTCGAATACAATTTTCACCCTGCTACCGAAGTTTGAATGAAAATTTATAAGAATGCCCATTTCAGAATTTATGAACATACGGGGAACTGTGCACTGAAAACAAAATATCATCGAAAAAATATATACACGATGAAGAATATCTAAAGCATCATGAATAGAAATTTTGGAGTTCATCACAATTCAGATAACAAAATGCATGCTTTATTGATTCATGTAAAATTAGAATAATTCCGCTGATTTATACAAATGGAAATATTAAGACAATCTCAATAAAAAATCTAAGTGGCAAAGACTAAGTGATACTTTCGAATATAGTTTAATAATAAAGCGATTTAAAGGATTATTTGCGAAGAGTATCGCTAAACCCCAAGGTCCGACTTTAAATGAAACTGTGTGTTCGCAGGTTTTTCAATTCCTTTTTTAATTCATTTTCTTCCATTCGATTGTTACGATTAGTATGGTGAATATATACTTAGAATAATAGAATTTTTCCGTTTCAAAGCTTAATCATAGGCCATATTACTTCTTACTTCATCATTCAACATGTAAAGGAATTTTTGGATATTTCTAATAAAAGCGTGTTAACAACTAAATACTCCTACTACAGAGCTTATCAAAGTTCGCTGTTTATTGGTTACCAATTTGAGTGTTCGTATATCTACGTAACATTTATTTAAAACACTTGTTCTAATTATATAAAAGCCTTGTAATGTACTTTACAATTTTGTTGTAGTTCAGTTCTAGATTGAAACTCTAGCACTAGTTTGACATCCAACTATTACTTGCCTTCTTTTCTGCGGTAATAAATATCCTGGATCTCTTTATTTTGATGAGCCTACACCATATCAAACTATCATATCAATTTATCCTTGTTAATTTCTCACGGTTTGATTACATCTCAATAAATCTTCATTTGAGATTCTAAGCATAAATTACGAATTGATTATTAATTTAATCGCGTATTATGTATTTTGTACGAAGTTTTAATATATTTTGATGCATGGATTAATGAATTTATTTTATGTTTAGTGGCATTTCTGGCTCTGGGATTTTTTAATTCCGTATCCAAATTGCATATCCAAATTGCATACAATTTTGAACAATTTCAATACAACCAAGGAATTATTTATTTTAGAAATCTCCTCTTTGTCCAATTATAGTTCGTGTTGGTAGAATATTTAAGTAGACGTTAATAATTGGGGGGGTATATTGAAATTTTTAATACTACTCAAGAATCATGGACCTTGTGACAGGAGTTCCCGCTTCCACTGTCAGCAACTATACAATTTAGGTTATTATAGATAGGATGGAAGTATGTTCCTTATTGAATAGTATTCGAGCAATTATTATGTCATTCCTTGTAGGGTTAATTATTGAAATGTTTCTATGGCCCAGAATATTTGCACAAGATGTTGTCAATTCCGTTGAATGAATGAATGAATGAATGAAGGTCTGCGCCATTTTAGTAGTGTCATGGTTTTCTTGTACATATTGTCTTGTACATATTGACATCAGTGAAGCACATTTTGCTGAATATATCTGTTCCTGAATTTAGATGACATTATTAATTTCTCCACTTACACGTACTAGATCTCTAAAGCGGTTCTTCGTATTTCGGGTTTTGTAATGGTGCATATGGGATTTTTGACTATTTCGATATGTGCTGATTGCGTTGATTTCAGGTCAGCTGAGAAGACCTAGAGGAAGAAGAACGTCACCTCATAAGGATCAATTTACGAATGTATGATGAAAATATAATTGCCATTCGTAAAGGCGGGAACAATACTTCCTTATACAGTATTTTTCTTTCGGATTTCGCAATTCTGAAAACTTTCTACTTTTCTCGAACCGAATCTTTGCGTTGGTTGGAGTGAAAGAATTCCCCATCAGGAAACAAAAAATGTGAAGAAACTTTGTAAAGTATAGCTCTACTCCATTTTTAACATGTATTCACAAAGATTTATTTAATTCCGACTCTTCTTTTTTCTTTGCAAGCCTCTGCTTTTATGTGCACCAAATTCCATACAAAAGATGAACTCACCAATTTAAAAGGGTTCGCCCATTTGTGCGATAGCTTG